>CABHPQ010175346.1:0-45614 GCA_902168405.1 Peromyscus aztecus
CCAAAGAAAACAGATTTCAAAGCAATACATTTATATAAAATAAAAATTGCCTGTGTACTGAAAGCCTTTATTTACAGCCTGAGCACTGGGAAGTTTTCAGTATTTAGAGCAGTTCTGCCCAACAGAAACAGATCAGATGGGGAGAGGTTGATCAATGGATGCTAAGTAACAGTCATGTGACAGCAAAGGCTCTCCAGAGCTACAAACAGTAGGTGACTATAGATAACAGTTGGGTACTGTACATGTCAGAAAGGGAGACAAAGAGATTTCACAACTTCTACAACCAAGGGATGATAAATGTTTGAGGGGACATATTTATTTATCCTGATCTAAACATCCCATGATGCATGAATATATCAAAATATTACACAGCATCCCATGAATTTGTAATTTTTATGTGTCAGTTAAACTTTAAAAATCTCTTTCACACAAAATAAGCATACCATAATGTATATTATATCTACATATATGGAAATTTAAATCTCCTACTTCATATCAAAACAAGAAGCATGAAATTAATTTTGATAATATATTGCATTTAGTCTGATGGGCTTGAAATACCATCATTTTAAATGTAACCAGTGTAAAATAAAAAGCAATAATAGATTGGGCTCTTCTTTGTGTTACATTTTTAGATTCCAATATATATTTTGCTTGTATTTGGTTGTATTTCACTTTACAAGATTTATTTCTGTTTATTGTGTATACCAAGTGTGTGCCAGTGGAGTCCAGAAAGGACGTCAGATCCCCTGGAGCTGGCGATAGTTGTGAGTTGCCCACCATGGCTGCTAAGAACAACACTCAGGTCCTCTGCAAGAGTAGAAAGTGCTCTTAACTGCTGAACCATCTCTCCAGCCCCCAGGATTATATATTTTACACTTAAGCGCATGTCCATTTGAACAATCTGTGTTCAAGTGCTCATACTATGTGAGTATATAAATAAGGTCTCGAGAGAAGAAAGGAGGAGAGAGAATGAGAGAGAGAGAGAGAGAGTGAGAGAGAGAGAGAGAGAGAGAGAGAGAGAGAGAGAGAGAGAGAGAGAGAGAGAGAGAGGAAGTTTTCAAGTTTCCACAGGAACCATAAGCACACAGCACACACCTCCATCTCATGGATTCACTTGTGGGGTCAGAGCATATTTTTCAACCCTCCAGCAAATTAAGAAGGAAGACCTAGGTCTTCCTTTGGCAGAAGGCCACATTCTGAGACACAACACAATCCGTTGGGGATTCCACTACCAAATAAAAAGGAGACTGATTGGTCCCAGCATCGAGGGGATGCTTGGCAGCTTGGCGTTCACAAAACATCTCTTTCATGTGCTCCTGGGAGTGCTGACATGACTGGTAGCTGGGGCCCTCCAAGGATCGTGTGGGGATATGGAGACATAGGTGTGGTGTGCTCTAAGGTCTAGAGCCACCCCACCAGGCCCCTCAAAACGTTTCCTTTTTGTGTTCCACTAGTTTGTCCCAGACATTGGTCCTGGGTCTATGCTGCATTTGCTAGCCATTAAGGATTAACTATGAAAGGAAGACCTTCCCTCAGAGAGGGTGTGGCTGGGTCTTCCTACCAGTGACCCAGATATAAAGAAACCTGAGGAAAAGGCAATGCACCTTGCTGGCCTTTGCTTCTCAATAGGTGAGTGTCCTCTGACCTTCTGACCTCCACGTGCACACTGTGGCATACTCGAATTCATGAACACACACAAATACACAGGGACCTGAGATGATTTTAGTGCTCAACTTTACATTTGTTATTACATTTATTTGTGTGTGTGTGTGTGTGTGTGTGTGTGTGTGTGTACATATGAGTGTGCCACAATGTGAATATGAAGGTCAGAGCACAAACTTGTGGGAGTCACATGGCTCTTCCCTTCTACCATGTGGGTCCCAGGGATCAAACTCAGAATATAAGGCTTGACAGTGAGCACCATTTCCTTGGCTCTCCTTTTATAAGGGCTGTATGGATTCAGTGTGTGGTTACCACAGTCACAATGAGTGAGAGCCATTGCTCCTGGATGGCCTTGGCTGGCTGCCTCACACAGTCTTCAAACTTTCAAGCATCTTTTGACATTGTGGCACTCTGTTGTCATCTACAAAGTTCATACTTGAGAACTGAGTAATGGAGTCACACACACACACACACACACACACACACACACACACATACACCAAACAAACTTTTAAGTAAGTCATCAATTTTATATTGGGCCATATTTATAGCTATTGGGAGGAGGCACATTTGGCCTGAGAGCCAGAGGTGGGATGTATCTTCACAAATAAGCCAACAGAAAGAGCTTTACAAACCAGATCTTGGTATCCTGAGCACAAGAAGTTCCTGGCATCCTTGATATTGCCTTAAGACAAACCAGGTACATTCTGACTTGAGGGAAGTCACTTTGGTCCCGACCACTATCTAAGTCTCCTAACCTAAATCAAGGGTAATTCGCTCTTCATCTTGCTCCCTGGGACCATACACCTGCCCGTGAGTCCCTAACAAACGCACACAGCGCTCTCCTGGGTGTCCCTGCTTCTGTCTTCCATCTCACAGCATCTTGGGGCCAATTCTCATAAACTGGAGTGACGTTCTGGAACAAGGGCACTAATCCCATTTATGAGGGTTCTACCCTCATGACTAAACTCTCTGCCAATGGCCCCTACCTCTTAATGCCATCATGGTGGTGATTAGATTTCAAAGCATGCAGTTTGGGGACATACATCCAGACCATAGCAACCCTAGATGAGGAAAATGGCAGAATCCCAGAGTTTGGTGTGTCAGACCCCGAGAGTCGCTGCTCTCTACACTTTACCCAAACTTCGGTAGAACTGCATTAATCTAGTAACTCTTTTCTTCAGCTAGAAATCTGCAGAAATTTTTGTAAACTAATACATTGTTAAAACTTTCAATTGGAGCTTAGTAGGGCATCATTTATCGAATACATTATGGTGCCAGGCTGTCCACACATTTCATTTCACTTAACCTTCACCATGGCCCACCCGGCTTTCCTGAACTTGAGGATCATGGAAATAACTTGTCCAACATTGCATGGATTGAAAGTGGAAGACTGGGACTCATTTGCCTCTCAGCAAGGGGGCAGGATGAAGGATTCCCACAAAAGTGGAGGAAAAAAATGGCAAATAAATGAAATCTTTGGGGGGGGGCAATTTCAAAACAGTGTGGACAAAATTCATGTTTTGATAAAAGCTGTAACTGGCACATTAGATGAAAGTCCGAACTGCCTCTTGCTGTTTTACAAAGGTTAACATGGAAGCATCCCTTGGGCTTGCTAAGGTCCTGACCAGGGTGCTTCCTAGGCTGTTTCCTTTCCAGGCCTTGTGTAGACCAATTGGGAATGGTGAGGGAGGTGAGATGCTTGGCCATAAAAGGGAGCTTTCTCCAAGCTTGAGTTTGATCCCTGGAACTCACATGGTGTGAAGAACCGACTTGTGCAAGTTATCCTCTGCTGCCTACATGCCGGCCATGGCTTGTACTTGTCCATACACAATAACACACGCGCACACGCACATGCACACTAAAACAAATGTAAAAATAAAGAGATGTGACTCCGAGGACCAGCACTCCCCTCGGTCCTCTACACTACAGTTTGGTCCTCCCTCCCACTGTGTTCTGTTTCTAGCATGGTACCCTTGGCGCAAGGGCTCTCACAAACCCACTAATTCAGGGGGCTAAAACACTGGTGGCATCACGATCCTCATTTCCAAATACCACCCCTGATTTCCTAGACTTCCAACCAGGTCCTCCGAGGCATCTATTCGCCCTCTCTACCCTATCTCATCAAAGCCCCTGTGCGCCAAGGCCTTCAAAGACCTGATGGCGCAAGGATGCATTGTGAAGTGGCGGGAGCGTCACAGGCCACGTGGATCCCAGGACCTAAGAGTGGGGTGGGTGTCCTCAGTGGCCCCCTGGAGGTCCCCCGACCTTCGTGTAGACTCTGGGCCCGCCGGGAAGAGAGCATGGCCGGCTTCCACCTCTTCTCCCCACGGTCCTATGGGGAGCTTGGGGAGCCCTCGCCCGGTAGAAAGCGGGAGTTCGCGGCACGGCTGGGCTGGCCTGAGCCATCCGTGAGTTCCTGGGCCCGGACTCCTGGCGCTGAGACCGAGACCGAGACCCGGGTGCCCGGGATACACCAGAAATGTTCGCCCACAGGGCGGCCCCGCCGGCGTGGGTATATCGCCTCTCCACGAGAAAGCCACAGTTTGACACACGTGGCCCGGAGACCCTCGGACCGCGCCAGGAAGCACAGGTCCGGCAGCCGGCGCCTGGAGGAAGCCTGTGGGGAGGCACCGACCAAGTCCGGCAGGACCTGGCAGCAGCTGCAGCAGCCGGATCAGCCCTGCCCGCGCTACTCTGAAGGCCCAGGAGATTCGTCCCCGCCATACCCCGGGGGAGCTTTCAGCCCCCAGAGTGCTGGGACTTCGCTTTTAGAAAAGACACACAACAGAGACCGGTGGGCAGTGCCGGTGTGCAGACCTGTAGATCTCTGGTCCCCTTCCTCGGTTCTCACGGACAAGTCCTCGGTGCACTCCCCAGAGTTCGAGAAGCAATCCACTTGTGCGTGCACCCAGAAGAGGGGTAGTGGTGACCGGACTGAGTCCTTAGCCAACCAGTACTCCCAGCCCTCCGCCTCCTGCAAAGAGACGAGTAGCCAGCACGCTCAGGTCCTCAAGAGCAAGCTGGACGAAGCGGTGATATCCTCCAGGGACCAGAAGATCTTGGCCCTGGTGCTGAGCCGGCTCAAGAAGGCCCAGAAGATGCGAGAGCTGCAGCAACAGGCCGCAGTCGCCTGGGAAGAGCTGAAGCGCTCCGACCAGAAAGTCCACATGACCCTGGAGAGAGAGCGTAGGCTGCTGCTGCAGCAGAGCCAGGAGCAGTGGCAAGGACTGAAGGAACTGTACAAGCCACGGAGGGGCCATGAGCAGCTTCACCAGGGCCGGGAGCCGCCGCGGCGAGACCATCAGGCGAAGAGCACCATCCAGTCGGAGAGCGAGAGTGGGTGGCGGGTGCAACCTGACAACCTGGAGAACCACCGAGGCCTGGACAAGCTAGACAGGGTGCAAACACAAGCTGAGCACCTCAAACAGTGTCAAGTGCAGCGTCTGCGGGAGCAGGAGAGGGTGCTGCAGAGTCTGCGGGACCTGAACAGACTGCAGCTGCGGAAGAGACTGGAGACAGCCTGTCATAAGAGGCAGCAGCACCTGACAGAGAGCCAGAAGAAGGTTCAGGAAAGCAACCTGAGCTCACTCGTCAACTTCCAGGCACGGAAGGTTCTCATGGACTGCCAGGCCAAGGCGGAGGAACTCCTCAGGAAGCTGTCGCTGGAGCAGAGCTCCCAGCGTCCCCAGGACATCCAAGAAAGTCTGGTTAAGGAGAGGCACCGAGAGCAGCAGGGGAAGGCAAAAAGGGAGGTAGAGCAGCTCCAGCGAGTGAGGTGGCATGCGGAGGAGGCAGAGGAGCAGCGCCAGGTGAGCAAGCGGATCCTGGCCGAGCTGGCTGAGCAGAAGATCAGGCAGGCCAGGGGTCACGCGCACAAAACCACCAGCGACAGGGCGCAGCACCTGGAGGAGCTGGACATCCTGCGTGAAAAGAACCATCAGATCTTGAAGCTGAAAGCGGAGAAGGAGGAGAAGAGTCACATTGAGGGCATCAAGGAAGCCATCAAGAAGAAGGAACAAAGGGTCCAGCAGATGACCAGAGGGAAAGACCCCATCTTCCAGGAGTTCCAGAAGGTTTCCTCAGCCTCCAAGGCAGACCGCTGCTTTGACCACGTGGCAGCAGAGGCCCCGCTGCCCATGCACCAGCAGAGTGGAAACTACTGAGAACCCAGGAGGAAGAAGGCAACAACCCAGCAGCCAGACAGAGATGTCATCCTGCGATTCCGCTTTATAATCTGATTTTAACCGTGCATTGATTTTTAAAAAATATATAAAATAGCTGCAATTTCCTCCCATGAATTAGTTCATTGATTCACTTGGGTGGTATAGATGGGGTTGGGGAGAGAAAATGGGGGTGGGGGGTCAGTTGTGAAAATTGCTTGGCTTTTGAATTTTGAGGTGAAACAGAAAACATTCATTTGTCTTTCAAGGAATCTAGAAGCACACATGAGGCTATAGTTAGAGGAGCCAGAAAAGAATGTACAATTGGCCGTGGTGCACGCCTTTAATCCCAGCACTTGGGAGGCAGAGGCAGGCAGGCAGATCACTGTGAATTTGAGGCCGGCCTGGTCTACAGAGTGAGCTCCAGGACAGCCAGAGCTACACAAAGAAACCTTGTCTCAAAATACATATGCATACATACATACATACATACATACATACATACATACATACAATGTACAATTGGGAGTAGTTTTATGATATGACTTGGTAAATTTTTGTCCTAATCTACAGCTTTAGAAAGATAAAATGTGGAGGGTGAGAGACCTGAGGAGTCTCCAGGGTAAAAAGCAAAGGTGGTCTAGGAGAATTTCTAAGCAACTAGATTTGGGAATCTTGTATATTCTAATCCTTTCTGAAGAGCTGGTAGTGCACTTTTAAGCTTGAAAGCCTACAGTATACAGACTCTTTTAACCTAGTGTTAGTTGCAAACCACGATTCTCTCTCTCTCTTTCCCTTGCTTTTCTCAGATCATTCCATGGAATTGATGTTCTGTGATAAAATGAATGGGTTTTTTTTTTGGTTTGTTTGTTTGTTTTTGTTTTGTTTTGTTTTGTTTTTTGTTTTGGGGTGTGTGTGTGTGTGTGTGTGTGTGTGTGTGTGTGTGTGTGTGTGTTTTGCTTTGTTTTGTTTGGTAAATGGTTCCATAGTTCCTCCCAGACTGAGGAGTTCTTTGGACATCTCTACTCATGGCACTAAATGTTTATGATCCACCAGGACTGTGTCTCAACTGTGATACTCACAGGCATGGTATCTAAGAGCTCAGTGAAACCCAGCCAGCACACACCTGTAATACCAGCACTATAGGACAGCCTGGGCTGTGACATAGTAAGTTCCAGGACCAGCCTGGGCTACACAATGAGTCCTTGTCTCAAAGAGAAAAGAAATAAACCACTAGAATATATCTGATCTTTCTTGGAGTAGGGGTGGAGGATGGGGGTAGGCGGTGGTGGTGGGGGTTGCTCCCATCCAGGCTTACACATCCAGGTTCTATTGGCATCTTTCTCTTCCCCTCTATTTCTCTGTCTCTTTTGAAGGAGGCACGTGATGTCATTCTGTCTACCCACATTGTGCCTAATTAGCTTAACTAGGCTCTAAATGAGTGACTAAACATGACTCAGTAATATGACTTTTTAAACATAAGGAGCTAGCAGCTATATAAATTAACCCATCCTGTCTCTCAGCTTCTATTGAAAAACCAATGTTTTCTTAAAAAAAAAAAAAAGACAAAAGACAAACCTTGATGTAAAGTTGTTTTTGTTGTTGTTGTATGCATGTGGGGGAGGGCACACATCCCAGTGTCCATGTGGAGGTCAGAGAGCAACTTTTCGTGGGTTCCAGGGATTTGACTCAGGTTGTCAGGCTTGCATCACTGAGTAGCGAGCATCTTTACCGGCTGCATCATGTCACCAGCCCTGTTGCAGGACCTGTATGAAACAAGGAAGGGAGAAGATAAGAGGGTGAGTGTCATCAGAGGAGTTTTGTCTTATTAGTAACTGTGAAACAGCATCAGACATAACCAGACCAGTAATTTTGTACCGATGTCAATGTGACATCCATTCTGTTTTCATAGTGGAAATCAGACCTTTGTCCCTATCCTGTTTCCTTCCTCTGTCCTAGGTCCCCCGCACCTGGCGTCCTTAAATAGGCCTGCTAGAACACCTCATTTCTCTACTCAGACATGCTCACAGAGACCCCTGCTCAAAAATGCAAGCACTCACAGATCAGGCCTCGGTTTCAATATTACTATGTTCATGTCCAAGTTAATCCCATGTTCTATCCATGGCAGCAGGCTATCTAGGTATTCTGTTTAATGTTTAAGATCTTTCAGATCAGTCTTGACATGAATCTGGGGTTTCCTGTTAGTCTGATTCTTTGTCTATAAAATCAGAAGTAACTCATACTTCCCAGGCGTTGCTGTGAGGGATAATTAGATGAAATCATCTATGCAAAGTGTTTGGCAAGGTAACCCAGAATCTAATATTCTGTAATTCATTACTGTGGCTCTTAATATTGGCACCTGCCAGTGTCAACCCCACCCCTTCGAGTTTAACGCCTTCTCCCCAGCTACTTCCTCCCACCATATCCCAGTTGGTTCTTCCCGAGCACAGTAGCCATGCTCTGTACGGGGCATCCATTTTGAAATTTAATCTTGGCTTCCTAACCAGACTACATGCTGCCTGAGGCCAGGGTCAGGGTCTTATACTTCTTTATGCTCTTGCTTAAGGTTGTAGTCAGTACAATGTCCAAGTAGAAGACATCAAGTGGATGTTTTCACTCCAAATCCTCTCCCGCATTGTCCTTTGTTCCAAGAAATAAATACAAACTCATTGCTTTGTCTAACCTTTGTGGAAACTACTAGCCCAAATAATCTATACAAATTAGAGCTGACAGAGTGAAGGAGACTTTGCCATCTTTTAAGTACAACTAAAACCCTTAAATGTTTCGTGTGAGACAACTCTACAAAGAGACAGACCGGCCCTAGACTCAGGACCCACGCGGTCCTGAGTTCCTTGAGTTCTCATTTTGTCTCATATGTTCCAGATCTGTGAGTTGAAGAAATACTAAAATATGAACAGCAGTCCTAGCACAGCCTGGTGTCTCTAACCAAAGCCCCAGAACTACACAACTCCAGCTAAATTCCACGGGCAGACTATGGCTTCACCTTTGCCCATACTAGCAAAGACTGAGCAGGGACATGGTGTTCTTCCCTTACCAGGTTGTGATAAGGAGGCACCTTCCCCTGTCTTAGTAATGCTGACAGAAACTGCATAGCAGCTTAGGCCCCTAACTACTCTATACATCTCAACTTTCCACTAAGTGGTATCACAGGAAGCCTAGAAGAGAGTAGAAACTTTCATTAGCATCCAGCAAAAACAAGACTGCACATCCCATCCCTCACCCATTCACCTTGCTATATGGGGAGCAAGGCAGATCTCGTGCCTCTCCTGGTCTGCCGCAGTATCGGTTGAAAGAGTGTAGAGGACCCCAAGGCTCCTGTCCCCTCCCAGCAAGAAGGAGGAGTAGCTCTACCCCTTTGGTTGGCAATGGCTAAGCGGGGAAGTGGATTTTTACTCCTGCTCCTCAGTATGAGGCAATGGCATGTTTTATTTCCTGGGGGTGATATCAGAGAAAGTCCAATGCAAAGGACATTTTAAATAAGGTCTAATGAGTCTTTTAACGGAACAAGTTGTCTAGGTTTTTATTGAAAATCAATCTACAAAGGACCAAGACTATCTCAAACTGAATGAGAAAGAATTCATATATGCCAAAAGAAATGTTGGAGTTATCCAAAACCCATTTATAAGCAGTTATAATAACAACAACAGCAGCAACAAAAAAGCTTCCAAAAGTGATTCTGAGCACACTTAAAATCAGCAAGAAAATCTCAGCAAAGGCATAAAACGTATAGAGAAGAATCAAGTGAGAAAAACGTGAGTGGAAGGTGAACTACACCAACCAAAACTCTCAGATGGCTCCATATGAGAAGGCTCTCTCTTTCTATGCAAGCCTGGGGACCTGAGTTTGACCCCACAAGGTGGAAGAGAACCGATGTCACAAAGATCAAAAGATCAATGACATGGCTTCATCAGCAGAACGAAAGGAGCAGAGAGAAGAAGCCATGGCTGAGGCAGAATAACAGAAAACCAGCAACTCTGGGTATAAGACAGATTTGATTTTTGAAAAGGAGAAGAGCCTCCTGCACTTGCAGAACTGTGACAGAAGAGACAGCATTCATGGTCTGGGAGTCTCAGGAGGAATCCAAAAAAGGGACCAGCTTGGAAAAGCACTCAGGAAAATAATAACCCCAAATATTTCAAAGTTAGTGAAGAAGTTGTGCAAAATTAGGGAGATAGGGACAGGAGGATTTCAGGGGCTTGCCAGCCAGGCAGCATAGCCAAATGATTGAGTTCCAGGTTCAGTGAGACACCCTGACTCATACAGAAGCTAAGAGTAATCCAAGAAGTACTCAGCATTAACCTCTGACCTTCGTGTGTGTGCACATATAAGCACATATGCACTCATGCACCCTATACACACCCACAAGAAGTCCCCAAGATCCAAGTTCTTGTTATCTACAAGAAACACACCCCACTGGCAAAGACACTTCCAGACTGTGAGTGGAAGAATGGAAATCAATGCACCAAATAATGGGAGCCAGGAACAAGCAAAAATAGCCACACTTAGCATTTAATGGAGCAGACTTCAAGCCAAAATTAGAAGAGATAAAAAAAAATAGTCACTACAGATTACTAATGGAAACCATCCATCAGAAAGATATAACAATTGTAAAGATGTATGAGCCAAATACCAGAGCATCAATTTTATAAAAAACACATTGCACATAAAGGTTCAGAAGTATCCAGACACAAAATTGTAGGTAGTTCTATTACCCCATTCTCATCAACAGATAAGACATCCAGACTAAAAGACACCTCTGAAAGTGCCCCACAGATCAAATGGACAAGAGACACCCACAAAACACTTCTCATTCAATGTACCCAGCAGCCCATGGAATTAACTCTAAAATAATACTTTAGGTTATAAAGCAAAACATATGATACAAAAGCTAAAATGATTTCTTAGTCTTTTTACATCATCATGGAATAAAGGTAGTGATCAGCAGGAACAGGAACTTGCAGGCACTATACAGACACATATAGAGTGAGCAATGTGCTCTTGATCTGTAACGAGCGGTGAGAGCGAAGGAGTGATGGTCTTCTAACAAAAGTTCAGGGTGGAAAGAGTCCCTGCTGAATTTCACCAGACCTTGCAAGAGTAGAGGCTCGAAGTATGCACTGAGTTAAGACTCAGAGTAATAAGGCAAGAATCATAAAATGGACACAAATAGGAAAGGATGAAGTAAAATTGCCCCTTTTCAGATGATACGATCCTATAAGAGCCCCAAAGATTCCACCAGAAAAATCTTAGATCTACTAAGCACATTTAACGAAGTAGCAGGATATAAAAATCAAGACTGGAGAGATGGGTCAGCCGTTAAAGGCTCACAACCAAAATCATAAAAATCAGTAGCTTTCCTGTATATAAATAATGAATTTACTGAGAAAGAAATCAAGGAAAAATACTGATTCACAACAATCTCAAAAAAATGGGAATAAAAAAATATAACCAAGGATAAGAAAGACTCTACAATGAAAACACTGGAGAAAAAGTATTCTGGAAGGTGGAAAGATGAGAGATGGCAGTGTTTCGGAAAGTGAGCTACAGATTCACTGCAATCCACATCCAAATCCCAATAACATTCTTTAAAGAACTAGAAAAACACCCTGAAGTTCATATGGAAGACCAAAAATAACTAAAGAAAACTGATGCTGACTATCATCATATCTGATCTGAAATTTTACTACAGAGTCATAGCAACAAAAACAGACAGGTAGACCAGTGGAAGAGAAGACATAGAAATTAACACATGGGCACAGTCATCTGCTTTTTAACAAATGTGCCCAAGGTGTCGAGAAAATACCTCTTCAACAACTGGCAGGGGGGTGGGGGTGGGTACTGGATATGCACATATAGTACAATAAAATTAGAGCCCTACCTTTCACCCTGTACAAAATTATTTCAAAATGGATCAAAGATCTTCACATAAGATTTAAAACTCTGAAACTTCTAGAGAAAACCACAAGTGATACAGTTCAAGATACAGGTGTAGGCAAGGACTTTTGTCAAGGACTCTGATAGCTCACAAAAGAATGGGAGAAGACAAACAGCACAGCAAGAAAATAAAACCACCAACAGAGTGAAATTTTCCCAACAAAATGGGAAAATCTGGCTAGCTATACTGCTGATCAGCGATTAATATCAAGAATCTACAGAGAACTTTCTTAAAAACTCACCCATACCAGCCGGGTGGCGGTTCTGCACGCCTTTAATCCCAGCACTCGGGAGGCAGAGCCAGGCGGATCTCTGTGAGTTCGAGGCCAGCCTGGGCTACAAAATGATATCCAGGATAGGCACCAAAACTACACAGAGAAACCCTGTCTTGAAACACCAAAAAAAAAAAAAAAACCTCACCCATGCCAAATCTTCCAGTCCATAAATGAACAGTGAATGGCTCTCAAAAGGAGAAATATAAATGGCCAGGAAATCTGTGAAAAAAATGTTCACTATCCTTAGCCACCAGGAATTAAATAAGAAGTTGAAAATGCACCGGGGTTGGGTCTCCTCCCAGTCATACCAGTTGTCATCAATCAATCACATGATGGAATGTTGTCAGGCCCAACCTTGCACAATTCTCGTGCTGATAACACAGCGTCTGCAAGCTCACGGGTGCACTACCCTTGTCATGTCCAGAAGACGGCCTTTCACAGTGCTCCTGCCCTGCTCTGGCTCTTCCTGCCTCCTCTTCTATAACATTCCCGGACCCTTGGAGGGTATGGCATGGATGTTTCCTTTAGGGCTGAGCACTCAACAGTCATGTGACTGTTCTCGGCACTTGGACCATTTATAAGTTTCTGCACTGCCCACTGCCCGCTGTCCACTGTAGAAAGAGGCTCCTGTATGAAGGCTGAAATCAAAATCAGTCTATAGACATAAACATAAAAATTTAGAAGACAGTTTAATAATGCATCCATACAGCGAAACAGTCGTACTAAGTTTTCCTCTTAGCATCTATAATCTCACTAGTTATGGGCTTTTAACTAGGCTTACATGGCAAGGCATGACTTCCCTACTGCAGAACTGGTCTAAAATCCAATCAGAAAGCAGTTCCTTACTCCCCTGTCTTAACTCTCTAATGCTATGACAGAACACATGACGAAGAGAAACTTAGGGAGGAAAAGATTTATTTCATTTTACATGTTCACGTTTCAGTCCATCATTGAAGGAAGTCAGGACAGAAGAAATCAAGGCAGGAACCTCAAGGCAGGAACTGAAGAGGAAGTCACGGAGGAGTGCAGCTTCCTGGCTTGCTCCTCATGGCTTTCTCAGTCTGCTTTCTTGTATCATTCAGGATGACAGGCCCAGAGGCAGCACCTTCCCCAGTGGGCTGGTGCTATGGGATGTCTTTCTGTGAGCTGTGAACATGTGTTGCTCCATTTGTTTGATAAATAAAGCTGTTTGGCCAGTGGCAAGGCAGAATAAAATTAGGAGGTACATTCAAACTGAAGAGACAGAGGAAGAAAAGGGTGAGGGGAGACACTGTGAGCCGCCGCCAGGAGAAACAAGATGTTAAGGTACTAGTAAGCCACGAAGCCATGTGACAATGCACAGATTAATAGAAATGGGCTGAGTTTTTGTAAGAGTTAGCTAGTGAGAAGACTGAGCCATTAGGCCATACAGTTTGTAATTAATATGAGCCTCTGTGTGTTTACTTGGGACTGAGCGGCTGTGGGACCAGGTGGGACACAGGAAAACTTCCAGCGACATTTGGCACCCAGACATGGCAACAAGAATTTCCACCCCAAACCTGAGAAACCTTTAAAAAAAAGATTCTAAAATGGAACTAAAAACAGCTTCCTAGTTGTGTCTCTCAGGCAAGCTGTGATACAGAGATGCCGCCTTGAGCAAGCAGGCTTGACCCGCAGCATGACAGATTACCGCTGCAGTACACAGAGGTGTCTCTAAGCTGTGCCATGCACATGCGCATGTTGGATTTAGCTTTTGCTAGTACAGACCAAAAAAAAAAAAAAGTTTCTGGGCTACACGCTACTGGATGGGGGCATAGGCCCACTGCTTCCCAGAGTCAGCAGAGAGCATGGCTCCCAGAGCTGGTGGTGAACGTACTTCCATCATGTTGGGAAGCTGGGGGGGGGGTGGAGTCAATAGCCAAAGTTGCCACAAAGCTTAACAATTTAAAATCTCTCCTGGTCAGAGAAGGATTGCAGATTCACAATAAGATTCAGATGGAATAAAACTCTAAACAGTTTACAGTATGTCTAAAAATGTGCATAGGCTCAGAAGAGAGAGGAAAAAAAGCAAAGGCAGTTATATAATGAAATAGTTTTTAAAAATAAAGTCTTTAAAGAGACAGTAAAAGTAATATAAAAGTTAAGCCATGTAAAGATGAAAATTACACAGAGTCTGGATTGTGTTGTCTTTGGGATTTTTAACTGGAGAGAGAGAGATTTGATTGTAAAGGCTGCTGAGTTAAACCAATATACATATATTTGGGTCTAAGGATATGTTGCTTTGGAAAGGAGGTTCTGCTTTTGTTTCAACAGGAAGCAAGAGGCTGTGGATTTGTTCCAAGTTAAGATGGATCAGATTTGATCAAGTGAGACCTCCTGAACCTTGAAGATGGTATCTATCTATCAACAAAGGTTACAGCCAGTCTTCCCAGGACTTGACCATTATCTCAAATTTTCTCAGGTTCTTCATAAGATTGCCAGCACCCCCATTCAGCAGGAAGTAGTATGAAAAACTACACCCAAGTTCCCAAAATATTGTTTATAAATATTTATTTTTATTTGAAGGGGGTTGATTATAAATGCAATTTCTTTCTAAAGAAGAAAAGGGGATATAGATATGATAGGATGAAAGGGTAGATTATTGAATCTACTTTTAAAGAGCAACAATTTATTTGAAATGTTTTACTTGCTATGGATTTTGGTTTATTGATTCAAATTTAAAGTTATTTTGTTATACTATATATATATATATATTTCTACTCTTGTTTAAGGTATTATGTTTATGTAACTTATTTAAAATTGTAATATATAATTAAAAAATACAGAATAATTAGTCATCTGTGATAATCAAACTTATAGTCATGTTAGTTAAGTTTTCTAGATATACATAGATATATTTCAATCAGGTAGATAATCTTCAAACACTTCAATGACCTACAGACTATGGCATTTAAAATGTTTTGAAAACAGACTTTTCTGGACAATGAGGCATGTCTGCTCTACGGAGTTGCCCACAGGTAATCTGACAGAGGCATTTTCTCAGTTGAGGTTCCTCTTCTCAGATGACTCTAAGGACAGAAAACTAGCCAGGACACCCCACCACAGCCCTGCCACTCTTGCACCAGTGGACACGTTTTTGTCCAGCAGGTATTGTAGCGCTCAGGGTTCAGAGCTGGGTCAGACAGTCGATGACTTTCTCCCTCAGCAGCCTGCACAGCACCAGCACCATGAAAGTCAGTCAACAGTGAGAGAGCTTCCAGTTCTGCTCTAGCTTAATATCTCTATATGCTGTACCCAGGGAGTATGCTGTCTTCAGCAGCAGAGTCTTACCATATAGTTCCGGTGGGCAACCAAGAGCAGTGGCAATAGCCTGTACTGTTTTGGGGGGTATCAGGAGCCCTTCTGAACAACAACTCATAAGGAGGTATCCCATACCTAGAATTTCATTTAATAAACTATTACTTCTGGGGGCAACATTCAGGTCTAGCTTTAAATACACACAGACAAAACTACTCTGCAGCTGACGTTGTACCAACAGTGGACGCCTTAATGCTTACCCCAGACACAAGGCAAAGATGTCCATTCCCACCACTCTTATGCAGCACAGTGCCGAAAGGGAAAAAATGAAAATTAGAGGCATATAAATAGAAGGGAAGAAGAAATAAGTCCACCCCCCAGTTTGATAGAAATCTGATCATTTATGAAAGTCTACATAAATGTTCAAGTACTAGGAAGTCACCATGTTAGGATAAAGATTGATGTACAAAGATGGGCAGTAGTTCTACATAAACCAATGAAATGCACATCACTGAAATTTACAATACAGTGTTGCTTACAACTACCTAAGAATTAGAAATACCCAGAAGTAAACATTAACTGTCAGAACATAGTCCAAGGATGGAGCCGTGTGAAGGCATTCTGAGAGCTTGTGTGAAAACTCCAAGAAAACAAGACAAAAGTCTTGTGATCTCTGTTCCTTCTAAACATGGATTTGTTCTTACAATGTGCTTCTGTGACCCTTCCAGGTACAGTCAATAGAAGTGGGTTTACTTCAGATTGCCCATTATCTTACTTTTATTATTAAAAAAAAATGTTTCTAGGCGTGCAGGTGCTTGAATTTGTCTGCAGCTTGAAGTCATACGAACTTTGTACCAGTGACTTTGCTTATCCCTCAGAATATAAATTGTCTGATGCTCCAAATAAAGTTGGCTACCGCATGAGACTTTAGACTGCCTCGTTTTTAGACTCCACTCTCCCAGGTCCATGCTGACGTGACATAACAAAACACGTATAAAACTTGTTTGCAGAACGTTATGAAAAGCTGATGAAATAAATCATAGAAGTAAGTACACGATGAGACCTTATCAAAAGGCTCAGTACAGCTATGCCTTGTTTGCATTTCCTGTTGCTGTGATAAAATACTCTGACAAAATCAATTTAGGGGATTAAGGGTTTGTTTTAGCTCACAGTTCTGGGCTGCAGTCCATCACCATAGGGAAGCAAGGTAGCAGAAACTTGAAGAGGTGAGGTATATTATATCCACAACCAAGAGAAGAGAACTAATGCATGTATGCTTAAGCTCAGCTCACTTTCTCTGCTCTTACATACTTCAAGATCCCTTGTCCAAGGAATGGTGCCACACACAGTCTTCCTACCTCAATTACCATAATCCAGACAATCCCTCATAGACATGCCAACAAGCAATCTGATCTAGACAATCTCCTTGAGACTGCCTTCTGAGCTGATTCTAGATGATGTCAGTTTGATAGTTAGAACAAACCATCACTCAATGTTAGTTCTCCATGAAGAAATATACTGATTTACTGAAATTCTTGTCAAAATCCCAACAAGATTTTTTTGTAGGTATAGACAAGATAATTCTAAAATTAATCAAGTTGGTGCAGATGAGAAACATCTTCTCTACTGCCTACCTTTCATAGTACTGGAAGATGCTGTGTAGGATGCTGGAGGGAAAGTGATCAGCAGTCTTACCCAGCCGTGTATCCTGTGAACTGCAATAATGACCGGGATGGCAGGATAGGTTCACGGGTGTGACAGTGGTACCAAGGTTATAGGGGGAAGGGTAACCAATTGCTTTCTGATTAGATTTAAGGTCTGGTCCACAGGAGAAAACACATCGGTGCTGTGGATCTGGCCAACAGCACATGGCTGGGGAGCTCATAGGTGAACTACTATTATTTTGCTAATGGACATAGTATTAGATTGTCTTCTAAATTCATATCACTCTACACATAGATTAGTGCAGCCCTCAGACCTCATCAGAAAAGTGTCTTTGTGGAGAAGGTAGATGGTCGTTAACGTAGAAACTCACACCTGGTCAAAATAAAGAGAAGAAATGTCGGTGGAGGGCTCAGCTGCAAATGTTGCATCTGTCTCATTTCCCCCTTCCCAAGACTCGTGGACTATAGTGTAAAAGGGAGTCAGAAAGATTCTAACAGTCAGAGGTCGAGAGCAGCACAGTGTCTTCTGGATGGGACAGGACTGCTGTATTCATGAATTCACAGCCACTGTGCCTATTTAAGATCTGCACAAGATCAAGCCAGTCAACATTCTAGCATGGCATGGGAAGGGGGTTATGAGTCCTTGACCCTCAGTGAGGAACAATGGAAAGCTGATGGCTTCTCGGGGAGAGAGTCAGTTTTCTTTAAGGGTGTGGCTTCTAGTACACTGACCATGATCCAGCGGATGGCACCACACTTAGGAATATTTGGGCAGCACAAATTGCAGTAAATGGTTAATAAGAAGAAGACATAAAACTGGGGTAAGTTGGAGGTGGGATGTATCTGGAAGGAATTAGGGGGAGAATGGGAGCGAATATGATCCCATTACATTATATATAAAATTCTGAAAGAATTTATTTAAAAAAAAAACACTTCAAAAGAAGCCACAGTAAGATCATATAATTTGCCAAACAGCATAACTAAAGTAAGACACAGTGGCAGCATCAAATACTGGCGAAGAAGCAGAGACACGGGCCACTGTTATATTTACACGTTGCTGGTGGGAACATAAAATGAGTGAATCACTCTGAAGATAAAGTGGCATTTTCTTCAAAAACCAAGAATGCAGCCACCACACTATGCTCCCCAGCAATACCACCTCACCATGCTCCCCAGGAACACCACCTCACCATGCTCCCCAGGAACCCCACCTCACCATGCTCCCCAGCAACCCCACCTCACCATGCTCCCCAGGATCATCACCTCACTATGCTCTCCAGCCACTGCACGGTAAAACAGTTGTCAGAAAGAAAGCTCTCTATGCATCTGAAAGCCTCTAGAGGAATATTTGTAATAACTTCAGTTCCGATAGCCCCAAACAGGTCAAGCCAGCTCTTTTCCAGTTGCTGGTTAAATGGACTGTGGTAGGACCAAAAAGGGCTTGCCAGAACTCATCAATGAAAAGTACCCAACGATTGCTACACACAACAAGATGGATGAGTCTGAAAGAACCATACTGAGTGAAAAAAGCCAGTCTGTAGGGGCTACACAGTATGTGGTCCCACCGCAGGAGCATGGCTGAAGTGACAGGATTTCAGAAATGGAGACACAATTAGGAGTTCCCAGGACCTAGATGGGATAGAGACAGGGAGACACACAGGTAGCATGAAATTGAGACATGAGGGAGGGATGCTTCAGGAAGTAGAGGTGCTCTGAATCTTGACTGTACATTTGCCGGTATTCTACATGTGATTTGTACCATGTAGAAGAAGTTAATATGGGGGACTGTAGAACATGTTCAAGAGTTCACTCAAGTATTCCTGAAGACACAGATGAAGACCTGGAGCGATGTTTCAGCAGAGGAGAGTGATCCCTGTTCTCCCAGAGGATCCAAGTTTAGTTCTCAGCACCACACCTAGTGCTTACAACCTGGTGGTGTAACTCCATCTCCAGGGCCTCCAGGGTCTCCAGGGTCTTTGGCTCCCTCTTCTGGGCCCCATGGGCACATGTATGCTCATGATTGTATGTGTGCATACACAAGCACATGTGCACACATGTGAACACACATATGCATACATTTAAAAAAACCTATGAAACTGAAATGATCTCAAAATAATAATTAGAGGAATAAAATAAAACTGAAATTCCCATGCTTTGCATGTGGTGGGGAGGACCTTAATTGCGAAAAGAAAAGAAAAAAAAAAAAAAAGAAAAGAAAAGAACTAGACTTGGCTTGGAATAATGTTATCAATACAAAAAAGCCATGCCTTGCTAAGACCTCAAACAATAGCCTTTGCTATTGACTAAAATGAAATAATGGAATCTAAGCTTCTTAATAATATTTAGATCAGTGGAATGTGACCCAGGATGAGTGAGCTTGGTGAAAATAATTGTTACCAAGTCCCCAATAACAGAGTCTGTAATCGGTCATGTTGACTATTGCCCAAAGCCCTGATCAATAAATGCAATTGATCTCAACATAAGGAATCTTTTGTTAATTAAATGCAAAAAACAAAAACAAACAAACAAAAAAAAACCCAGAAAAATTTGTAAGCAGCAACTTGGTCATTTAGAAAGCTGATTGCAAAATTGAATTGGCTTAAATGAGTTGTGTTGAGAGGAAAAAAATCTCAATTAAAATGTAGTAACCTTGTTTTTGAGATTTAAACATTTGCATGTAAGTTTATATCAGATTCAAATGAATGGGGTTGGTGTGTCCTACCCTCTAATAGCCAAATCTTGTCAAAGGCTTGGTATGTTCCAGGCGTTTATCTGTTTAGCTGTATTGCTTTTCTATGGCATATGCATTATGGTCTTCCATAGCTAAGGGACAGCAGCATAGCAGTGAGGTTGGACAGAACTGTTTTGTTTTTTCTTTAAGTAGTAGAGATGGGATTTGAACCCAGTTCTTTTGAACCCTGCATCCATTTTTGCATCTTGCTCAGCCTTTTTAGCAACTTAGTGGTTGGGATACTGGCTCTGAAACCAAACTGCCCGTGGTCAAAGTGAAGCTCTAACCCCCGAACCCAGTGAGTGATCCTGGGCAAGGTTCTTAACCCACCTGGGAGGAGTAATCTCCACTGTTAATTCGACTTCATTTAGAATCACTCAGGAGGCATGTGGGTGCTTCCACAGTGGTAATTGCCGTACCCTGGTGTAGGCAGCGGTGTGGACTCGTGCCCTGAACTGAGTTAAAGGGGGGAGGCAGAAAGCTACCGGAGCACCAACACTGATCTCCCTCTGCTTCTTGACTGCAGACACCACATGTTCCTGCCACCTGCCCGCAATGCCCTCAATGATGAGGTACTTTCTCAATCTGGGAGCCCAAAGGAACCCTTCCTTCCTTCCTTCCTTCCTTCCTTCCTTCTTTCCTTCCTTCCTTCCTTCCTTCCTTCCTTCCTTCCTTCCTCCCTCCCTCCCTCTCCCCCTCCCTCCCTCCCTCTCCCCCTCCCTCCCATCCTCTCCCTCCCTCCCTCCCTCCCCCTCCCTCTCGTCCTTCTTTCCTTTCTTCTTTGTATCAGTTTCTTCACACAATCAGAGGACCTAAGCACACAGTTTTTAGGGTTGTGATGTTTAAACAGGTGAACGTGTGAAAGGAATGTAGAGCACGATGGGGACTCTGTGTTAGTTTTTATTTTGAAATATTCCTTTGAGTCTGGTGCTGGCCAAATTTTAACAGTTAAAATCTGATTTGGGGACCAGGGATGTAGCTTAGCGGTCAAGAACTTGCCTAGCATGTGTAAGGCAAAGAGTTCAATTAACAGCATTTCTCTCTCTCTCTCTCTCTCTCTCTCTCTCTCTCTCTCTCTCTCTCTCTCTCTCTGTGTGTGTGTGTGTGTGTGTGTGTGTGTGTGTGTGTGTGTGTGTGTGTGTACTGTAAGCACAGCAGAATTTGGGAAAGATGAATAACAACCTAACACTTCTCACATATTAGAATACACATGCCTTTTACACTAGAACTTTAAAGACTGAAATGACTGTTAGTTCAACTTGAAGTGATAGTTTCAGTTTTGAAGAAGTGATTTGGCTTTCAGTTTGTGATATGTTTCGCTTCTGACTGTACTGAGTCAGTTCAACATCGAGCCTGACTTTACTGGTGTTCTCGCAGACATTCGGACTGCTGCGGTCCTTCATGGTGGGGAGAGGCATGCTGATTTTACCTCTTAAGATTCTTTCCCTAGAAGAGGTGGGGATATAAACAGTACCAATCCTCCCTCATAAGGCCTCAAGGACAAACTACGGTTTAATTCCACTGAACTTCACAGTGAGTTTCTTGGGGTTGTTTGCAGAGCACAGCATGGGGTTCCGCTAACAGGGGCATGGATGACCCTACAGTAGCCGCACTGACAAGTCTTCACCCAGCATGGACAGTGGCCTCCCCAAGGCTGCATAGGTGAAGTCTCCTTCCCTTAGTTTTCCCCTACCCTACATACTCTAGGCCCTCCCTTAGGATAAATTGCACACAAAAGGGGTGGGGGGGGGAGGCTGGACACTCAAGTGAGGTCCAGAAACCCTCCTGCCTCCTCCTCCTAGGAGGGAATGTCATCATGCACTTTATAAAACAGTCAAGGCTGACCTGAAGATGGAGATTGCACTGTAGATACTGGTCCATCCCGGAAATGATCAGAGGCAGAACTTGCCTCCTTTTGTGTATCTTGCATAATCAAGTCTTTCAACAACAGGCTTTTAGGATTATTTTTGAGACATCCAGCCTTTGCCAGTGGATTTTGTCTTTTAAAAAAAATTCAGAGAGCTCTGGGTATTTTCCAATTTTATGTCTGGGTAAAACCAGAGCCATTTCTCTTTTAATAGCTCTTGAAACAGAATAGTTCTATTTCCAGATAATTTCCCTGTGTTTCAAAAAGAGTTATTGTTTCACTTTGATATGACAGATGTTCAGACTCAAAGGAGCTGGTGGGTCAGGGATGTACTGGCAAGTTGATATTTTTGAGGTTACGCAGAGGTGAATTAATTGTCTAAAAATCAGAGGACCCACTCCAAAAACTTCTGAATCTTATTTCTCCCATTGGTGTAACTGTCATCTGTATTGGGTGAGTGATGCTAATTCCTACAACTCCCAAGTCTTTCATTGCCTTGTAGGTGACAACTGGATGGGGGATTTAGGTCCCGGTGATGTCACAATCCTCCTCCAGCAGTGTGGATGTACCTGTGGCCAGTGACTTACCTTCAGATTCATGTCATAAATAGCTCAGATCAGAATCAAATATTAATCAGACCTTAATATGGACCATCTCCTTATCCTAGGGGAAATGGCCACCAAAAGCTTTAGGCTTTTATGCGTATCATTTGTAACCCGAATGAAGACTTCCATGCCTTCACTATGGAAAAGTTCAGAAAAGACTTGGATTTTTGCAAATGTGGGTCATTAGCACTTCAGGTATAGGATTGTAATTGTCCCAGCCTTGACATTGGGCCTTCTGGGATTCTTATCAGAACGGTGTGGTGTTGGGAAGAGTATTTAAGGGATGTCAAATAGGCTGAGAGATACTAGACAAACTTCAGGCCCATGAACTAGCCACAGAACAGTGGTAACATATAAAAGTTCATTCCTCAAACAATATCTAGCATCAGTTTAGAACCGACTTGGAGAAATGAAGTGTTTCCCTTTTTTCTTGGACTCCCATACTCTTTTTCCCCTTCACTATTGTGAAAACATGTCCAGACTCCCACTTCTGACAGTGCAGACGACAATGTATCTCCCTTCAGAACGACTGCTTCATTCGCTAACTATACTGCTGGTATTACAGACCTAAGGGAAGCTTCCCAGACAGCACCTGAGTCTGGAAACGTAAGGGCAGAATTCTCTGAGAATAATTCCAGATCATAACACAGCAAAAGGCAGAAGTTGATGCTGAAATTCCCAGTTGAACAGAGGTCCTGGAGAGAGATGCCCAAGTCCAGGCTCACAGAATCAAACACAGATCCATTCTGGAGACAGCAACCCTAGAATAAGCTCTCAGATTTTCAACAGACTGAGTCAAGTATGAACTCACAACTCTGTTAATGAAAGGGTCATGAGTGATAGAAACAAAATGAATGAGGACTCATCCTAGTTTGAAATATCAGAATTATCAAATCAGAATAGAGAAAATCCAACATAAAAGGGAAAAATGGAGACAAATAAAAAGCAGAATTAAAAAATATAGAAAAATAAAAGCAAAAAATTTTTTTTGCTATTAGACATACCTGGAGGGCAGGGTGAATAGTATATTAGACACAATCGAAGAGAGCATTAGTGAATGTGAAGACAGATCTGAAGAACATGAAGAATTTCTCTGAATAGAACCCAGAAAAACAAGACGTAAAGTGAGAAGAACAGGCCAATACATATGGAGGATAAAGAGAGATGTTGCAGTAGCCAATCAGAGTCCAGAAGGGGGGAATGGAGAAAATGGAGGAGAAAGACAATTAAAAGACCATTTTCAAGAACTTTGGAAAGGTGTATGCAGTGACATGTTAAACACAACAGTCTCCAAACACTGCAACGGAAGTAAACCTAAGTCTAGAAGGGCTGAGGAGTGTCACTCAGTGAGTAGAGTGCTTGCCTAGCATGCACAAAGTTCTGGATTCAACATTCGGTGCCACATTAGCCGGGTGTGGTGGTACACACCTGTAACCCCAGCACTTGGGAGGTGGAGGCGATAAGATCTGAAGTTCGAGGTAAATCTTGCTACACAGTGAGTTTGAGGCTGAACTACATTAGACTCTAAAGAAGAAGAGAGAGAGGGAGAGGGAGAGAGAGAGGAAGGGGAGGAGAATGAGAAGGGGAGAAGAGGAAGGAGTAGAAGGGAGGGAGGGAAGGAGAGGGTGGGAGGTATAACACGTTGGACAGAAGAGGGCAAAGTGTTATAGAAGAAAATGCATCACTTACCAAGAAAACAATTTCCCTGGAAGCAACTTCCTCAGCAGAAAGTCAGAACCAAGGAGACAGCAGAGCATTACTCTCTCAAAGCCAAGAGAAAATAACAGCCATTCTACAACTGTCCACCCAGCAAAAACAGCTCCACCTGGGAGAGGGAAATAAAGACATTTTCAGGGAAACACAGACAGCAATTCTAAAAGGACAAAGAAAAATGGTCGTGGGGGTAGGGGAAAGGTCTGCAACTCATGAAAATCAGGTAAGTATTAACAACCTTGTCTATAGAAAAGTTCAGATCTAATTTCCAGGTCTACTTTATGAAAATAAAAATGTTTAAAGGGAAAACCAAACAAAATGACAGTAAGATGAAAGTTGGGAGAAGAAATGGTTGTTGCTTAGCAGAGCACTGGGGAACTAAGGTTAAAGTATAATCAGTTTGTGCGTAACCTTTGAAGGGGAGCCGTGAAACTATAGAAATAAAGTTCAATGTAACTTCCAAATAAGTAGAAGAAATAGCAAAAATGCAAAGTTTTAATAGCTGAGGAGTAAAAAAAAAAAAAAAAAAGAGTTGTTTTTTTTTTTTTTAAATGGGATAAATATGCCCAAAATAGTACATGCTACAAAGGAAAAGAGAGCTGTCAGTCACAACAGTAAATGAAAAAGGACTCTCAAATAACAGGCGGAGATGGCCACACTAGGTACTTTTAAAATTCAGCGATATGCTATTCATAGGGGACACATTTAGACCAGGAACTCATGCAAGTGCGAGATACACAAAGAAACATCAGCCCAGAGAACGCGAGTCTTTACTGTCAGGACAAATAGACTAACACAGAGAAGCATCACATAGATGGACAGACCACGACCAAATAACCAAATGTTCCATTCATCGAGAAAATAAAGCAATCCTGAAGGCCTTACATCCCCATAAAGCAAAACTGATAGAACCCACAGGGAAATTAACCTCACCACCAGAGTCTAACGTTCAAAGGTACTCTTTATTTGATGACAGGCAAAGTATCCAGTACATAAAAAGTGTGATTAGCAAGTGTGGTTTATCGGACAGGTATAGATTCAGCAATGGGCTATTTACAGAAATTGACTAGAGACTAGTCCCAAGAGAAGTGCTCAAATCTGCAATCGTCCAGTATCATATAAATCAGTGCTCTCCTTATAATGCAAATAATTTGGAACTCAAGACTATGCGCCTAGATTTTAAAATATTTTAAGTTCTTTGCAGATGAAAAAAGATTTCACAGCAGAAATGTGAAAATATTTAGGACTGAACAATAACAAATATACCACATGCCGAGGCGCACAGCTTGGAATAGAAACGATTATATGAGAGAAACAGAGAGAGTCAAATATTTATTAACACTGGAGAAGAAAAGCTGAACATCAGCGAGCTAAGCACTCAATTTAAGAAATTAGAAAAATGATGGAATAAATTCATGAGAGTAGGAAAAAGATAACCATAAACACGGAAATTAATAAAATGGGAAACTCAGCATAATAAAAGTGATTAATGAATCCAAACACTCAGTCTTTGACACACAGGTAGGTACAGTACACTTCTATCAGGAATGTTCAGGAAAGATTCACAAATAATACTAAGAGTGAAAACAGGGATACGATGAGAGATCCGGCAGGGAGTGAGAAGACAAGAGCGTGCTCTAACAATTACATGCCAAACCATGCACGAACAGCTTAAGCTTAGAAGAAATGAAGACATCCCTTGAGTTTACTTGTTTATTTTGTGTGGAGGTCAGAGAACAACTTGCAGGAGTCAAATCTTTCCTTCTACCCCATGAGGTCCAGGAATAGAACTTGGGTTATTAGACTTAGCAGCAGCAACCGACTGAGCTATCTTGCCAGCTCCAGCCTCCCTTAAAAAATAACAAACTCACTTTTTTTTTTACAAAATGCAAATAGCACATAACCATTTAAACAAGTGGATCGATTGTTTAATTTTCCCCCAAACAAAATCACCACGCACAGATGAGTTTATAGGTAAGTTCATCTAAGCATTCAAAGGCTACATCCTAATCATATGCAAACTCTTTGAGGGAAAATAAATGAAAAAGAATACTTTGAAACTTATTCTCTGAGCTTGCTGTACCTTTGATACTAAAACTCAAAATTACAATAAGAACAAAAAACCATAATGAACTCTTCATTCATGAATGCAAAGGCAATAATCCTACACAAACATCAGCAAAGTGAATCCTGTTCTTAATGAAAAAAGATAATACTGCGCCTCTAAGCTGAGTTTATTCCAAGAATATAAGGCTTAACTTTAGAAAATCTGTAATTATCGTTCAGTCCATTAGCATATTAAAAGAACAAAAGCAATATGGTTATTTCAATGGAAGAAACACATTCAATGAAATTCAAAATACCTATTTATGACTTCTAAAAATTAGCTAGCTCAGAAGGGGCGGTTATCTTAGTCTGATAAAAGGGGCCCACCAGAAACCTTCAGCAAACATTATTATTAATGATGAAACTGTAAACACTTAGGACAGCAGCGAGGAAATGGAAAAGAAGCAAAAGATATGAGGTTTGGGGAAAGAAAATCCTGAAGACTCTCATGACTTACAGATGCGATTTCCCCATAAGCTATTTTATCTGCAACCTTAAAAACTTTATATGTACATAATAACACTTTTTTAAATAGCCAAGATCTAGAAACCATTCAGTGTCCACCAAAGGTAGAATAGATGAAGTGAGGCAGCCATGCAGTGGTACTCTCTATAGCAAAGATATGAATGAGGCCCAACCACAGTCAGTGACATAGAATCTTACAAACTTATCACTGAGTGGAAAGTGCCAGATGTTATACAAAGTGGTCCCCATTGTGTCACTCATGTTGTGGGGAAAAAATGTCAAAGATAGCTGTCCCAGCAAGGACTCATACTTGCTGAACCTTCCCTGTGCTTATTCTGCCCATCAGCCAATCACATCAGATTGTGAAGCTGAGCTCCCACCAATGAGATGAGACAAAGTCACCACCTCTGTCAGGCAGAACAGAAAGAAGCCATCTTGGCCATGTGTATTTGCTAGACCAGTTTGGGTCTAGGCACGTCTGTTTTACAAAAGGAATTGCCTTGCCAAGCTCCTTTCACTGTTGGTGTTCCTTTGTGTGACAGTGACATTATTCTTTGTTTTTAAGAATTCGAAATACAAAGATATGCTCAGCTGAGCTCTGCTGCGGAGATCAGGACAGCACTCATCTTGCAATGGGGCTAAAGGGTAGAAAGGGTACCAGGGTGGAGTACAGAGTGAAGCTGGGATTAAGAGTCAGTCAGTGCTGGGTATAAATGCTGGCTCTGCCTCTTCCCAGGTGACTGACCTTCCATAGGGAACAGAATCTTACAAAACTCAACTGGGAAACTGGCATAATGTTATTCACTTTGCTGGACTGTTGTGAAGTAAATACGATAGTCTGTGAAGTATCTGTCTCAGAAAATTCTGGAAAATGGCAGCTATAGTTCTTATCAGTGTTATTGTTCCTCATGGGCCCCTTCACCAGAGTCTAGTGACTCAGCATAAAACACAGGATACGAATAGAGTTGAACTCAGCAGGTGCCTTTCTCTTCCAAGGCGGCTGAGAGGCCCTCCACACCTCAGGTGTGGCCAGTCAACTCATGCTGGTGTTGTTTTAGCACGGAAACTCTTGCCAAGGTCACACTCACAGGCTGGGGCTAAGACCCCATGAGGTGCTAACTCAATTGCTCACAATTACACTTCCTACAAATTTCAGAACCAGAAGAAAGAAAAGGTAGATAAAGAAAAGGGAACAATGAAAGGGGCTGGAAAGATGGCTCAGTGGTTAAGCTCACTTACTGCTTTGCCAGAGGGCCGGAGTTTGGTCCCTAACACCCGTGTTTGGGTGGCTTGCAACTGCTTATAACTCCGCTCCAGATCTGATGCCCTCTTCTAGTCTGCTTGGGCACTCCCACATACATGGCTCTTTTCCTTTGTTATCTTAGGGGTAAAGAATAAAAGTCTGCCATGTTATGTATGGCAAAATGCCACACACACACACACACACACACACACACACTTTTTTTTTTTTTAAAGAGAGAAGTCCTTTCATGCTTGCCTTGGTCAGAGCTGCCTGCATCTAAGGCATTTTGACTTGGAGCTGAAAATGTAGTTTCAAACAACTCTACCCACTCTCTTCTATTCGGAACTAATCAGGCTGCCCCCGAGTCTCCGCCCTCACCCTGCCCTGTGGGTGTACAGGCATTTAGCACATGAAAAGAATACAGCACCTGCTTCCCTAGCCCTAAATTTTCTGATTTTTGTAAAAGCATCTAAAATAGATTTCGTATTGTGTAGTCTTCCGACAAGGCTGTTTTTGCAGTGTTTCTTGCATAATTATTTGCACTTAGTGTTTGGAAATAACCTTGTTCTGAGAAGGAATATAATGTACCTATTAAGTACAACTCATATTAATATGGGCACCCCTGAGCCAAACTGGAAGAGATGGAGGAGGGATGTGTCGGGGATCAACATTCGGGGTTCTGGAAGGGAACCCTCAACATGATAGCCAGACTTCCTTGAGCTTTAGTAGTCAGGGTCGACCACCTTTGTTCCTTAGACAGGGTAACTGGGGTACAAGCACCCACACGTGCCCCAGAGGCTGTAGGAACGGATAACTGGCTCTTAGGATCCTATCACAGTGACTCCTGATTCGCCCCAGAGTGATTCTGAAGCATTCAAAGTAGTATGAAAAACAGGAAGTGTTAATATTCTGACCCGCCCCTTGGTGCTGCCCTGTGTCCTGTGTAGAAACCTCTTCTTAAGGAAAAACTCAGCCCCCTTCCCCCCACTCTCCCTCTCTCTCCCTCCCTCCACTCCCACGAAGTGTACACCCTTCATCCCCCTCTCTCGTTCTCTCTCTCTTTCCTGTCTTCTCTTTGTCTCTCTATTATAGTAAACCATTTCCACACAGATCTTGCGTCTGGGTTGTGAATGTCCACCCACTGCCCCGCCTCCATAACCGCTGCATCTGCCCAGCCTGCCAGCATGGTTCCCTCCACAAGTGGGATACCCTGGACTGGCCAGCTGGGGGTTTCCCATGCGAGCATAATTCATAACAGGAAGTATTCCTCTAACTCATAAAACAAACTAGGAAGAACTTAAAAGGCACTGGGTTCCTGCAGGGCCATCCTGCGAAGCCTCAAACAGAGAGAAGGCCAAAGAAGCTGTCCTATCCTTTGCTTGGGAAAAAAAAAGACACTGTGTGGGACATTCATTTTGTTGTGGTTTAGGACATTTGAAGCTTTCTGGCAGAAAAGGCCCTGAAGGAAATAATTTCTGTGGACTGAAAAACAACAAATCCTCTTTGGAGCAGGATGGATCGAAGATGGTAGATGGAAAGCATTTGGGGAAGTTAGAGGGACTATTCAAAGGTAAAACATGGTTGTTAGGGGTTTGTGGGTGTCCGAGTATTCCTTGTCCCTTCTTGATCAACGGTCCTGACACCACAAGGGCCGTCTGTGTCAGGACGCAGCATCCAGCCCACAGCCAGAAGGCTGGGGCGAAGGGCGGTGCTCCTCTGTCTGATTCCCTACTAACCACCAGCAACCCCTCCACCTCCAAAAGGGCAGAGTGACGGGGGTTCAGGCTGGTGGGAAGTCGTGCAGGTGAGCGTGCCCTGTTTTCAGGAGGCTCTCCACACGCGGCTACTGTTCATTCTGCTCTCGCTCTCTCTCTGTACCAGACTCTCCAGAGAGCTTCCTTTTGCTTTTCATCTTCCTGAGACACCCACATGGTGAGAACGGCTGTTTTCCACTTATTAGGAGGACACCAAGACACTGAGGGGACAGGCAGATGCCTTAAGTGACTGGCCTTTGGGTACAAACACAAGCCTGGTGATGCCAGCCCTTGGGCTCTCTGCTCTCTGCGGCTTTCATCCACAAATGTTGGTTGAATTTCAAGTAGGCAGTCCACCTTTTGAAGGCAGGTAACATTTGGATTTCCCAAACTCTCATCACATAGCATCTGTTCCGCTGCTAGCTGCCAATAAATATTTACAGAAATTGAAACGTTACAGCTCAGTGGGAAGGTCCCTGCTGGCCAGGTCAGGGCTCCCAGACAGCTGTTTTGTGAGTTTCGTGTGACTCCCTGATCCAGGCGGATGATCTCTGTATAAAAGGACTCAAGGGTCACCACACTCACAGCTTCCAAATCAGGAGATCTGTGAACTATGTTCCTCTCCACCCTGCATATTGAAGAGCTGGATCTGAGAGCCTCCTGGTGGCCAGGCCAGTATCAGAGCCCCTAGGATATTGTCCACGAGAGTAACTTTTACTCTCAACAGACTCATTGAAGAAGTAACATGGCAAAGGGCGTGTGGCTGGTCTGCTTCATATTTTCAAAAGCTTGAAGTAAAGACTGCATGGTTGGCAGTAGGATCACCAATCAGTGCCAAGTGAAACCACTGAAGCATTACAACAGAAAACACATTAGTGTTGAGAACTACCTCTTCCTCACATGCTCTCTTCGTTCTTTTTCTTTTTTACAGATTTGTTTTATCTTATGCATACGAATGTTATGCCTGCATGTGTGCATGTATACCATATGTGCCTGGTGCCCACAAAAGTCAGTAGAGGGACTCAGATACCCTGGAACTGGAATTGTGGGTGGCTGTGAGCCCCAATGTGGGTGCTAGGAACTCAACCCAAGTCTGCAAGAACATGTGCTCTTAACAACTGAGGTATCACTCTAGATTTGCCTCTTGGTTTTGTGTGTGTGTGTGTGTGTGTGTGTGTGTGTGTGTGTGTGTGTGTGTCAGAGTTTCTCTGTGCAGCCCTGGCTTTCCTGGAACTGACTTTGCAGACCAGGCTGGCCTCAAACTCACAGAGATCTGCCTACTTCTGCCTCTGCCTCCCAAGTGCTGGGATTAAAGGCATGTGCCACCTTGCCCAACTTGCCTCTTCATTCTTAAGTACAGATGTCCAGGGCTCAATTTGATGTGGTATCCAAGGACAACGAAGTGTAACTTGGGAAGGTCCTTCTGAGAGTCTAGTTGGGAGTGTTGGGTACTGTCCGAACAAATCCCAGTATTTTTGCTCCTAGCCTGCCACTGTTTCCAGGATCAGAGGTCCATGGTACGGAGTCATAAAGACACATACGCCTACTGTCCATGCTTAGATTCTTAGATTTTGATGTTAGACAGATTCTCTTCCTGGTGCGGTCTAAGAGCTTGGCAAGATTCCCCTTAACCCTGCCTAGAACTCTGGTACAACTTACATGTAAAAAAGTGACCCTCTACACTGCCACTTACAGAACAGCCTAGAGACGTTCATCCTTACTGAGGGATCAAGGCAAAAGGCCCTCCTGTGACAGGAGCCCTTCGGGTTCACTGATTAAGATGACTACTTTGATACTGATGCTTTTGTTTTTAAAACCCAACAAGGGCCCTGGAGAGATGGCTCAGAAGGTAAACACGCTTGTTGTGTATGCATGAAGACCTGAGTCCAGATTCCATGCAAAAAAGTCAGACATGGCCAGGCCCTGTGAGGGGTGAAGATGGGAGAGTCATTGGGGCTTGCTGGCTGCTAGCCTAACCTCACGTTTAATAAGAGACCCTGTTTCAAGGGACTAAGGTAAACAATGACAGACAAAGCTACCTGATGTCCTCTTGCCTTGGGGGTACACACCTGCACACACATGCATATATGCTACACACACACACTCACACTACATACACACACACACACAAATCAAAACATTAAAAATGAAACAAAATATATAACAAGCAAGAAAGCTCTTGCTTACAGTAGGAAGCCAATAAGCACCAAAAGAACGATGTATGGACAAGAAAAAAGGGGTTTGACGACTTTCAGCACCCCAACAGATTCAAGTCAACCAGTGGATGGCAAGACTAGTGGATGAGGTCTGCGAGCTATATTTATAATCTAGAAGCATCTCCTCACAGGTGCTTATTAATTAGCAAATAATGTTGCCAAGTAATGTGATGTTATTTTACAAAGTGACATTACCAAAGAGAAACTTGGCCAATGCCAGTGTGACTAAATAACCAAAGTCAACATCATCGGAAGGACAGGAGGGACAGGTAACTCCTTCTGAGCCTACTGAGAACACAGCACCCCAACCATGGTGACGAAAAGCAAGCATCCTGGAGAAGTGTGTGTGTGTGTGTGTGTGTGTGTGTGTGTGTGTGTGTGTGTGTGTGTATACATAAGCATAGACATAGACATAGAGGTAGATCTGTGACAGACCTGTGCAATAAAAACACGCCATTGTCTTGGGTATGATCATGAACTTGGTAACAGTTTCACATTAAATGACTGAATACATGTGTTGCGGTTTGAACGTGAAGAGTGCCCCCCCCATAGGCTCCAGTGTTTCAACACTTGGTCAGCTGGGGGCATTGGTTTGGAAGACTGTGAAACCGTTAGGAGGTGGATCCTCTGCTGGAGGAAGTTGGTCACTCTGGACTGGACCTGGGGTTTTGATAGCCTGGCTCCCCTCCCTGGCCGTTAGTTGTTTCCTGATTGTGGATTCAGTGTGAGCAGTATCCTCACACTCCCACCACCCTACCATTCACTGCAGGAAGGACCTCCTCAAATTTGAAGCAGAATAAATCCTTCTATTCTTCAGTTACTTGCTCAGGTATTTATCACAGTGGCAAGGAGGTGGCTCAGGCAGCTAGCTCGGTCTGCGGCTTTCTTTTTCTGTGAAAGAAGCTTGCAAAATCTGAGCACAGATTGGAAAAGAGCTTAGCATTGGTCTTGTCATATTGATCATGTGATGGGAGAGAAAGGGTTAAAGTGAATGTGGCCCCTCTGCCCCGCCGACCTGCTTCTGCCCTGGTGCCATGTGTCTTGAATTTATGTATTAAATCCGGACTCTGCAATGTGAGAGGAAACATGTGGTTTTGTCTTTCTGGTTTACTCTGTGTAGCATGTCAATCTCCTTTGGACTCACTTTCCAGCGAGTGACATAGTTTCGTTATTTTCAGCTCACTGAGACTCCATTGTGTCTGTGTCTCACATTCTCTTTACCTGTCCATCTGCTGATGGGCATGTAGGGTGGTATAACCTTAACCACCGTTAAGTGCCGGGTTCTCCGGAACTGATGGGATTTACACAATTGTGTGTCTGCTGCCACCAAGCACCATCCATCTCCAGGACTTTCTTGTCTTCCCCGGCCTGAAGCTCCGTACCCGGTAAGCATTGGCTTCCGGGGGCCACTTTTGATCCTCTTGCAACGATTTTACATTCTGTAGCTCTGACTGGGTTCAGATATCTATACACATGGAGTCAGAGACTGCTTGTCTCTTCTGTTCATTTAGCATATTGCTCTCAAAGTCACTCCTAGTGACTGGAGCAAATATGGGAGTCTACTTCCTTCGTTGAGGCTGGATGATACTCCATTGCATTGCCTTGGTGGGTGTGTTCTCGGGAGCAGGCAAGTCTGTGTGTGTGTGTGTGTGTGTGTGTGTGTGTGTGCACAGTTTGTTTATTTGATCCCTTGATGGACAATTGGCTTTGTACACAGGTCCTTTCAATAACAGTTAAGGCATGAAGCTGAGCAGCCCTGAGAATTGCTGGGTGGGTGGTTTCTTAGCTGGTGGAGCAGGGAAGACAAAGGCGTGGGTAAGTCCTAAGCATTTCTTAAGGCCCAATTCCAACACTGCTTTCCAAAGCCTGGTCTTGCTTTGCCAAGGAGTGACCCACTCCAGTCTCTGCTTCCAAGTGACTTCAGCTGCATTTATCTCATTGCTCTGTTGTACTGCCTACCAGGCTACCAAACCATCCAAACCTCTCCCATCAGACCTTCCGTCTGACTAAGGGCTGCAAACAATTTGTGAGATCGGTGTATTGCCCTTCACAAACTGAAAAGGATGGATTTGAATTTCCCTTTTACTCTTAGTCCCATACGGAAGAGGAGATAAGGAAGGAGATGAAAAAGGGGGGGAAATGCGGGTTGGCAGAGGAAAACAAGCAAAGAGCTTGTGGCATCTGCTAGTTAAGCTCTGTATTCATCACCAGGAAGGGATGGATATTGGAGATCACCTTGAACAATGCACTTGCTTTATCCAGGGGTAAAGGGCTTTATGCAAGCTCTGGAGATGGATGTAGTATGGTTGGGGCAAAGCGAGCCCGCAAGCATCCTGGGAGGTGGTGCAGACATGTTTCCAGTACCTCTTCCCCTTGTCACGTTGTTGCCCAGGGCCCTGACATCGAAGAGCACTTTTATTACTTCATGAATGGTCGATGGATTGATGACCTAGAGGGGCCCTCACAGCCCTGCAAGTCATACCAGCAAGCTGTGGAAGCCTCCGTGTACTTCAGGTCTTGGCTGGGAGGATACAGGGAGATCGAGTTTGAAGAAGACGCTGAGGTTTTCGAGTGAGTGATTAGAAAATTAGAATACTACTTAATTAGTATTAAGTCAGATGATTAAATGTTACTAAGGTTAGATAGATGGTGGCAGGAGAATAGGACTGGCAAGTGGGGTTCAACAGCAGAGACCCCGGAGTGTAGACTTTTGAACAGATAATGTTCATGATGGCATTAGTAATGCACAAAGTCAATCCTAGTGGTCAGACTTGAGAGAGGCGGTGGTGTAAAGAAAGTAAACAGATGGAGGGACTTCAGTAGTTACGGGAAGTGAGGGAAGAGAGAAAAATCAAAGTTGGAGGCAAGTATGCAGTGGTCCCATTGGGATTCAGGAGCTAGATTCAACCATCCCATCCATGGGACACTGTGTGTTGCCTGTGGTTTCGATGCTTCAGAGGCAGAGTCTGTAAGCTGGATGCAGAGTCTGTAAGCTGGATGCAGAGTCTGTAAGCTGGATGCGCATGCAATCCCTTTGTACTGTAGTACTCGGTCTCACTTTTGGAGCTGGTGGAACAAGCTCTAGGACACAAGCGGAACACATTTCCTCCTATTGCTGCGATGAAATGTGTGTGACCATGGCTGTGATGAAACACCATGAGCAAAAACTACATAGGGAACAGAATTTATTTGGCTTACACTTCTCATCATAGTCCATCACTGAAGGAAGTCAAGACGGGAACTCAAGCAGGGCAGGAACCTGGAGGCAGGAGCTGATGCAGAGGCCATGGAGGGGTGCTGCTTACTGCCTTGTTCCCTCCAGTTTGCTCAGCCTGCTTTCTTATAGAACCTAGGACCACCAGCCCAGGGGTGGCCCCACCCATAATGGATTGAGCCTTCCCCCATCAGTCATTAATTGAGAAAATGGTCTATAGGCTTGCCTACAGCCCAATCTTACAGAGGCGTTTTCTCAGTGAGGGCTCCCTCCTCTCAGGTGACTTCAGCTTGTGTCAAGCTGACATAAAACTCACCAGCACACCTCCTTTGGGGAATTTTCTTTGAACCCACGTGCCTAAGGAAGTTGTGTGTAGGGATCTTCATCGGCCTGGCAGGAGGGGAGGGCATTGCCCTGCTATTGGCAGACAGTGTCTGGACTTTTTGCTTTAAAAAAAAAAGTTCCCCCTCCCTCATCTGTCACCTCACACACCGTGACACCCACTTCAACAGCTGCTTGGAGTCCAAGTGGGAGCGACTTCTTTCCCATGTAATAATGCCAAGGCTACAAGGCTGCCATGAGTCTGGGACTGGCCTGAGGATGAGGCTGCTCATGTCATGGTGGACAGGAAGCAGAGAGAGGAGGCGCAAGGACCATGTGCAGCCTTCAAAGGCAGACCCCCAGTGACCTGCTTCATCCCAGAACTTCCTCCACCTCCCCAAACAGTGCCACAATCTGGGGAAAATCTGAAGGACTGGAGGTTGTAGGACTGAGGGGACTTGGTAGAAGAAGCAGAGTGGAGGGCACCTGTGTCAAATGACGGGGACCTCAGAGATGTCCTGGTGTGCTTTTTGATGTTGCTGTGATAAATGCCATAACCAAAGCAACTTGAGGAGAAAGAACTATTACAGCCTATAGATTATAATCCATCATGGAGGGAAACCTGGGCAGGAGCTTGAGCAGGAACTAAAACAGAGGCCATGGTGAAGTGCTGCTGCTGCCTTTCTCCTTTCTTACGTTCTGTTAGCTTATACCGCCCAGGCCCACCTGCCTAGGGATGGTACCACCCGCTGTGGGCTGGGCCCACCTACGTTAATCATCAGTCAAGAAAATGCCCCACAGACATGTCCACAGGCCAATCCAATAGAGGCAGTTCCTCGACTAAGGTTCTCGTTTCCCGTGTGTGTCATGCTGTCCACAAGATTAACCAGGAAAGGGGAGAACCACAGGATTCAACAGGCTGTGTGTATGCTCAGAGGGGTGCACCTGAGACTTGGAGGAAGCAGGCAATGTCACAGAGGCAGAAGTGTAGTGGTACAAAGTCAGGGGCAAAGGCAGAAACAGAGCGTGGTGAGCAGCGGAAATGTGTGGCTGGAGGAGCCAGAGGAAGCCAGGCTGGGAGGCTGCAGGTCTGTGAGTGAACCTGTCAGGGCAGGACATGGGGTTCCAGTCATGGCCAGCTTGTCTCTAAGGGGTTCAACAGGAGGGTAGAAGATTGCTAAGCCATAGCTCCAATGCACCTTCTAGCTCTCTGCATCTCCACCTCCTTGGTTATACCCTCACGACAGTTCTCAGGGTGGCCTGCTTGTCTCAGGAAGATGTATGGATGCCTGTGTCCTCTTCCTGCATATGTTTCAGGGATGCGCATTCAAAACTGACTGACTCGTGGGCTGGGGAGATGGCCCAGGCAATAAAGTGCTCATTTTGTAAGCATGAGGACCAGAGTTTAATCCCTGGAATCTACATTAAGAAAACGGGGGGGGGGGGGATGGCAGGCACACTGGTACACACTTGTAATCCCAGTGCTAGGGCAGTAGAGACAGGCAGATCCCCAGGGCTCACCAGATACCCAGTCTGGCTTTGGTGAGTCCTAAGCACACCCTGACTCTGTCTACAATGGTAGTCCCACCTCATTCCCTCCAGAATTTTCTCATCAAGTGTTGATTCAGAATAGGGTGAAGCTACCTGGTCAAAGACCCATATTGTCTCTTTTCCTTCATTATCTTAGGAGTGAAGAATAAGAGCCTGTCATGTTACGTATGGTAATATGTCACACAGGCACGGGCACACACGCACATGCACACACACACACACACACACACACACCCCTTTTCACATTCAAATATTGACTTAGATATGATGAAGCATGCAGTCTTCCTTAGCCGAAGCCTCTGAAAGCCTGTAATTCACCATTATCTCTGCATGGCCAGGTGGACTCTGCAGGAGCAGAAGATTCATTTTCCTGTTGGAAACAATGAATGGGGTTGAGATCCTGATTTATGTGGGAGCTGCTGCAGGCTGCCAACTCCGAGTTTTTCTCTCTGATCCAGGATAGTATCTGTTTCCAAACAAAGCCAGCCAGGAGCACACAAAGAGAAAAGCACAAACCAAGTAGGGACTTTGGCTCAAGAGAGAAAAATCTTATCTACCTGAATACGCTCTTGAGGTCAAAGAGGAAGGCTGGAGCTCATGCAGACATTTCATCTGGGTCCTCTAAGAGGACTCAGGAGAGATCTGCTGTGGGGAGTATCAGCGGAATAAAGGGAGGTGGGAGAACTGGAGGGCTCCTGCAGGGGTGCTGTTTGCAGAGAGGAGAGATGAGTGGCAGGCTCCTGCAGGGGTGCTGTTTGCAGAGAGGAGGGATGGGGCAGGCTCCTGCAGGGGTGCTGTTTGCAGAGAGGAGGGATGGGGCAGGCTCCTGCAGGGGTGCTGTTTGCAGAGAGGAGGGATGGAGGCAGGCTCCTGCAGGGGTACTGTTTGCAGAGAGGAGGGATGGGGCAGGCTGTTGTAGGGGTGCTGTTTGCAGAGAGGAGGGATGGGGGCAGGCTGTTGTAGGGGTGCTGTTTGCATAGAGGGATGAGGGGTTGGGCAGGAAGAGTCTTGGGCTTCTGTGCTGTTCTAAGAAGGGTTCATTGAGGGTGAGAGGGAACCGCCAAACCAAAGTGCTCTTCAAAGGAGTCTGTCCTTCAGGAACGGGGGCTGAGTTCCTGCCTCCACCTTGCTAGGTGGCTGACAGGTTCTCTGGAGGCCTGGCCCTGAGACAATGGCAGGTACAACTAGAGACACTGGCGGTTTTGTTCTCTGCAGTGAAGATCTGAGGGGCTCAGAGCCTTGGTGGCCCCAGTCCTTAGAAAACCAAAGTTGACAATTCTGTTAATGGTGCAATGCATTCTGCTCAAACCAATAGCAGTGACTCTGGGATGGTCCTTACGGTCAGGGATAAAATGTACTGGGATTGAGCATGGACCAGGGCTCACTGTTGGTCTGAAGCCGTGAAAGATTTTTACCCCATCACTCCTGACACTAAAATTGTGTGTGTGGCGGGGAGGTGGATCTTCACATCAAATAATTCTTTACTCTCCTGACACTAACAAGGTGTCTTACGTTTCAACTCCTTTCTGACAGTAACAACCTAGAGTTTGGGCAGACCCAACAGATAAGCTCCATTTGATAACACTGCCCGAATTCTACACACCAGCCACGGAGTGTAGCCACGAAGTGCAGCCACAGAGGCTGGGACCTTGCATACGTCTGACTTACTAGCCACAGAATTAGAGTCAGCGTACGCATCCCACAATCCTATTCTCAAGGTCAATCATTTGCTTCAACAGCTAGAAGAACTCAGGGAAACACTTTTATTTACCACTTTACTGTGATTATGATTTGAATGTGAATCGCCCCCCACAGGCTCATGTGTTTGAACACTTGGTCCCCAGCTAATGGTACTGTTTTGGGCAGCTGTGGGACCTTCAGGAGAGGGGGGAGATTGTGTTGCTGGGAGCATAGACCCTAAGGGTTATAGAGCCATTTCTGTTTGAACTCTCTGTTTCCTGGTTCACTGAGCTGTGAGCAAGCTCTCACCCATTCTGTCAGAGCTTCATTGACTTTACTGTGACCTTCCTAATAACGCTCATGGCAGCCTTCGCAAAGAGTATAACTGGGTCCTCATGCTCAAGGGCAGGAAGGCTGGCAAGCCAGAGCGGGCTGGAAGGAGAAAAAGCAGGCAACAGTCATAAGTCTCATTGCATGAAAACTGACAGCCTCCAGCCTGAGAGCCTTGCATAATCACCCTTCCCTTAGTCTCAGAAGAGAAATAATTTCAGATTGAGAAAACAGATACCTAATGTCATCCTGCAAGTAACAGAACCCAGATTGGCTTGAGACCTGCCTGACCCTACATCCCACATTTTGTTTGTATCCCCTGAAAAATTTAATGCCAGTGTCTGGGATTCAAGGACTGCCATGTCTCACCTATCCTTGAGCTTGCTCTCCCTGGGGGGTCCTTCTCCATGTTTTTAAGCAGGGCCCTGCCCGTTGTCTCTTGTCCCAGCCTCAGCCCCACTCTGGCTTGTTTATATAAACGAGCCTCTGGCAAGGGGATGAACACCCAAAGCTGACAGGATCACTATAATATTCATTCAACCATGGACTTGCTAGCTAGCTTCTTGTACCTGCTGGGGCCAACTTGTTATTTGCTTGTTTATACATTTCTGTCTTCGTGGCACTGGTGGTGAACCTTGGCACCACGCACATTAGGCAAGTACTTCACCACTGAACTCTGTCCACAGCCCTTTCATTTTTATTTTCAGACAGGGTCTTGTTAAGGTTGGCCTTGAACTCACTTTGTAATCCAGGTAGCCCTTGAACTTTCAATCCCCCTGCTTCAGATTCCGGGGCAGCTTTTGATCCTGCCACGCATGACCTCGATGTTCAACATGTTCATATTGGCCAGGATTGATTTTTATGAATGAACACCTCACATGAGTGTTAAGTCCATCTCAAGAGCGACTGCACCAAAATCTAGCCCCAGCCAGACATGACTATGCAGCAGAATGGTTCAGTTATTAAAATAGCATCATCCAGCTGAACTAGAAGAAACTAGAAGGACAGAAGAAATGCTGGATGAGCCATGATCATTTAACTGCAATGTAGAACCTAGCATCTCTAACAAGAGAAGCAGCTTTTCCCCAAGGTTGAAGCCAAGCTCCCTCGGAGGCAAGCTTGACCTATTTATAGTCTTTGTTTGTCCTCCCAGTATGAATATTTATACATTTCACTGTAGAAATATTAACAAGTTGATTGCAGACTGTTGCCCTGCACTCTACCTGGGATGTTACATAATGTACAGTATGGGAGCTGAATTAACTTTCTCAAATCAGAAAGATTGTGAATCAGAACCACATCTCACTGCAGGGATTTTGCATAAGTAAGGGATTATCTTCCGGAGTTCGGCATCAATCAGTAGATTTTTCAGATAGACATAATCAACCAACTCAAACCGGCTTAAATAATAAAAATATACTGTTGTGCTATGGAAAAGAAGTCTAGACACGATATTAAAGCCTGCTATTCTCTGCCCTTTTCCTTGCCTCTGCTCTCCTTCGCCTGTTGGATTTGTGTAAGGTTATCTTTACTCATTGCAGAAAAGAAAAAGGCCAGTTCCAGGCCTCATTCTGGCACCTGTATAGCTCAAAACAAGAGGAGACACTGTTGTCTGAACATTCCAAGAAAAAGGTCCCACAGTACCCTCGAATGGGGGGTGGGGTGGGAATGTGAATTGTTCTGATTGATTTTGTCTAGAGCAAGTTTGCTCCATTTAGGGTTGGGAGGAAATGAGTTGATCTGAACCCATATGGTCCCCCAGACAAAAATCAGAAGTCACTGAGAGGGGAAAGTGGTTATCCTAAAGTTGACAGCCACCTCATCTCCTTTTGCTATTTATGTCACATACTGGAGAGATAGATTCTACTTCATTTAAAACCTATTTCCAGCAGCAACAATGATCCACTTCCCTTAGATCATTAGCTTTCCACCCTTCATGATCCCAGTTTCCAACAAACTTACCTAATGACGTTTATCTTAGTTATTCTTTTCTACTTCATACCAATCATTTGTAGAAAATGTCATTAACAGCGCTGGGGATATGGCTCAGTTGGTAAAAGTGCTCGCTATACAAGCATGGGTACCAGAGTTTGATTTCCAGCACTCACATGAACAGTCAAGTGTAGTGAAACGTATTTGGAACCCCAGCACCGGGGAGGCAGAGACAGGAGGAGCCCTAGAGCTCACTGGCCAGCCAGCCAAACCCCATCAGTGTGTCTTAGGTACCAGTGATGAACGGCTCCTGAGAAACACTTGAAGCTGACCTACATGTGTTTGGGTACACACACACACACACACACACACACACGCACACACACACACACACGCACACGCACACGCACACGCACACGCGCACGCACGCGCGCGCGCACACACACACACACACACACGGCGTACACGTGCTTGCCAGGGCATGAGTATGGAAGTCAAAGGAAACCTGTGGGAGCGGGAGCTGGTTCTCTCCTCCCACCATGTGAGTCCAGGGGATCAAACGGAGGTTTCCACACACAGCTGCAGCACCCTTGCCTGATGAACCATCGCAACAACAAACCCTGGAAATTCTTGGGCTGGGGAAGGCTTGGCGGTTGAATAAAGGACCTAGTAACTCCAGGGTGTCACTATGAATGTCCTTCTTTCATCTTTCTGTGCTCCCTCCCCAAGACTGGCTTCCTCGTAGTAGCTGAATGCTCACAGAAGACTCAAGTATTTCCCCCTCCACACCACACTGCAACGTTTACACCACTTGAAGTGGAAGAGGCCAGGCGGGGGACACGGAGGGTGCTTAATAACAGCCTGATAAGACCCTTCATGGGATTAGGGCTCAGGATCTCTAAAAACTGCACTCTGCTGCTTTCTAGGGCTACTGTAACAAAGGAACGTGAGCTGGGAGCTTAGGCCACAGGGCCCACGTCTCACAGTTGTAAAAGCTAGATATACAAAAATCAAAGCCCACAGACGTGGCTCCTTCTGAGGACTGTGAAGGAAGGGCCCCCTCCACGCTTCACCCTGTGGCCGGAAGGCGGCTGTGTTTCCCTTGCAGAGCTTTCCATCATCTCCTATTCTTCTCTGGTTCTTTGTCTACATCCCGCATTTTTGTAAGGACATACTGGGTTAGGGACTCACTCTACTCCTACACCCGCATTGTAACTTAATTCGCTACATCTGCAATGACCTTATTTCCCAATAAGGCCACATTCTGGGGTAATGGAGCTTAAGACGTCAACACATGAACTGGGAGTGGGGTGTAATTCAGCCCACAGCATGTGAGGTCTTTCTTCCTATGAAGCAAAAGCATGGATAAGGCTTTTAGGAGCAGCTACTGAAAAATAAAATCAGCCATCCTCCAGCCCATGGCAGTGACAGACAGGAGCACAATAAGCCCCAGAGAGATTTTCTCATCACGTTGCCATCTCTGCCTGTGGTTTCCCTAGCCGGGCGCTCTCTGGAAATCATGTGCTAATTGGCTCTTAAGATCCTTCTCCCCTCTTTTGGATCCTGTCTAGCTAATCCTCCTGGCACCTGCTGGAAGACGGAACCTGACTTAGAAGAGAAAATTCTCAAGGGGTTTAGGATAGACATGTCCAGAGGAGGTGAGGCTTCTGAAGTTGCCCAGCTGTCCAGAATAGTCAGTAGTAAACGTCAAGGACTATGTGTTCAGGGCCATGAAGGCTGAATGCCCTAGTGGGGGACGCCTCCTCTGCAAGCACCCATTGGATTATAGATGTAACAATACCCCTCCACATGAGGACAGACCTTTATCACATCTCAGATAAGACTCTACAGGGGGCACAGGCTAAGATGCAATGAAGGTCATGGGGACTTGGGGCATCTATTGGTGCCCAAGGCACTAAGAGGAAGTCCTTCGTCCTCACAAGAAGCCAGCGTTACTATTTAGAGCCCAAGCTGTCTGGAGCATCTGGTATGCCCTCTTGTTTCTTGCTACCAAAAAGGTCAATATCTGCTGGAAAGGAAGGTTAGATGGGACTCATGGTTGGTTTTGTTCTGTTTTGTAACAGCCTCCTGAGGAGGGAGACTTGCATGCAATAAATTGTACTTTTTTGAAGTGTGCCATTTGATCATCTTTTATATAAGCATTGTAAACGGAAGTTTCTGTCCTGCCAGCAACTCCCAAATATCCATCAGCCGCTTCCTAAATAATTGACTAGGAGGCTTAATATAACTTACAAATGCTTGGCCAGTGGCTCAGGCTTATTATTAACTAGCTCTTACATTTAAATCAACCCATTTCTATTAATCTATGCATCACCACGTGGCCCATGGCTTACCGGTCCTTTGGTATCTTGCTCCTTGGGTGGCTGACTTTGGTATCTTGCTCCCCAACTCTGCCCTTCCTCTTCCCAGCATTCTTAGTTTGGCTGCCCCGCCTAACCATATCTTGCCTCGCCATTAGCCAAAACTGCTTAATTATCAACCCATGTGAGCAACCCACATTCACAGCATACAGAAGGACATCCCACAGCAAAGCACATAACTGACACCACCACCCCAATGAAGTCAATGAGTCTGCTTGCGCCCCTCAGGAGTCTCCTCCCCTCTTTCCCTTCCATCATGGCCACTTTGTCCTCAGACACCCTCTGCTCGGCTTCATGCCACTGCAGACTAGTTTACATTTCTAGACTCCTTTATAAATGACTCCAGATGGTACATACTCTTTTTAAGGGGGGTGGGTGGGTCTGGCTTTGTTCACTAAGTATAACAGATTTATTGGTGATGTTGCAGACACCAGCAACTCATTCTTACTGTTGCATGGCTCCCCGTTGCCAGCCATGTCTGTTGGATTAGCTACCTTCCTTGTTGTGATCAAACACCTGACAAGGAACTATGGGGAGGGAGGAGTTCTTTTGGCTCACAGTCCAAAGACATACAGTCCATCATGGCGGGGTTTGGGGGGAGGCATAACTACAGGAGTGTGAAGCAGCTGGTTATATTGTGTCTACAGTCAGGGAGCAGAGAGCAGACAGGAAGTAGAGGCAGGCTATAACATACCAAGGCCCACTTCCAGTGACCCGTTTCCTCCAGCAACTTTACACCTCCTCAAGGTTCCACACCCTTCCAAAACAGCATCACCAGCTGGGGGACGCTGAAGACATAAGCGTCTACAGAACACAGTTCATACGCAAACCACCCTATCTTCGGACTGTAATTTATTTACCACTCGCCCATGAGTAGACAGATTATTCTCAGTTCCTCCTTATTGTGAATCAAGTTGCTATGAACACCTGTGAGACAGTCCTGCTGCAAACACGAGGAACAAGGCTAAAAGTGGCTACTGTGGGTGGACAGCGGTCACGCAGAGGCCTGAATATCAAAGACTTGTTCCCCAGGGTGGCACTACTGGAAAGTAGGGGAATATGTAAGAAATGGGAGGGGTGGGAGGTCTTCAAATCATTGTGTGTGTGTGTCCTTGAAAGTGAGTGCAGTGTGGGACCACGGTCTCTTCTTTTTCACTTCCTGGCCAGGAGGTGAGCAGTTGTGCTCTGTGGTACACTCCATCATGAAGACCACCGCAGATGCCAAGCACCATGGCCAAGCACCATGAATTGAAGCCTCCAACACTGTAATCCATCCTTTTCCCTTTGGTTGTCTCAGATATTTGTTATTGTGATGGGAAACTAACTCAGCAGCGGTATATTTGGATTTTTGGTAGGGATTTACTTCCTTATACAGATAGTGGGGCCACTTTGGAACACTCTAAGGGATGAGTGGTTCTGACAAGACCAAGACCCTTGGTGTCTCTAGAGTCCTCCTCATCAGAGATCATCCATGGCTTCTGCTTACTCTCCTTCCTCCCTAACCCTACACTGCTGCTATAATTATCGACTAGAGCAGGACTTAGGGGAAATGGGGAGTTGGAGGAAAAGCAGTTTCAACGATAACTTCTCCAACTCTATCAGTCAAGGCAACTGGCCTTCACAAATCCACCCAAAGCCTAGCAATAAGGACCCAAACCTCTGTGACTAGCCCTCCTCCAACCACACCCCACTACACAGAGTGGGGAGTCCACACAAAGCCACTGTCACCTGCCCCACCCATACCTTCTGCGTCTCTTGCCCTTTGCTCAGATGGCCACAGCCCATTTGTCGGCCACCCATGGCCTGGAAAGTAGTCAGCTGTGTGCAGAGTGTGACCAGAGCGTGCATGTGCTCATAACACATCTTCATGTGTGTGCACAGGAGGCTTCTTGCAATGTGTGTGGAAGTCAGGAAGGGAAAGAGGCAGGAAAAGATTGAGGGTCCAGCTCACAGCCCAAACTCAAAGGAGACCAAGAATCATCAGTTCAAGCCAGGTTCTCGGTAAGACCCATTGGTCAGGCAGGAGGTTAGAACACAACTTACTTCATGATGCTTCTGCTCGACTCAGAGCATTTGCCTCTGTAGACATTTCTGCTCTTACAGTGGGCCCTGCAGACATTAGGGATTGGCCGGGCCACCCATCCTCCTCCTGCTTCTCAGCGCTCTTGTGGTACGTGCTCGCCTTTGATGCTTTCTTTTCCCTTTCAGGGCCATCCTTGATGCTAATTTTAATCTTTTCCCAACAGCATGCATATTGAGAGACAGAAGTGTGTGCTGGGGGTGTGGGTGAAGGAGGGGACGGGCACATGACAGGATCCGCTCTCGCCTGTACATCTGGAGGCCAGGCTGCTAGGACTCTGGAGGATGGAGTTGGTGTTTCTCTGAGATTATGGAAATGAGGGTGGGAGGCTTTGAAGTCAGGCAGCTTGGTTTCCCAGTAAAAAGCTGCCCTGTGCACTGCTGGGCAAGGCTGATTGCTGAAAGGACTGCAATTTTAACTCCTCCCT
>CABHPQ010175347.1:0-31996 GCA_902168405.1 Peromyscus aztecus
CTATGTCAAAGGACATGAAACTCCTTAAATGAATTAAGTCTCCATTTGTTCTCTATGATGCTGTGCAGTCATTTGCAACCACATTCCTCAAATTTCATCAGCTACTGTAGTAACACACCCCCAATGTTCTTCACTCCTATTTTAAATAAGCTGAATTTTTTGAAAAATGGCTTCAATCATTCACATTATATCTTGTTGCTCCTTCATGTGCACTGAAGCAGTATAACATAATTTGTCAAGAAGAGCATCCCAGGAAGGGTCAAGCACCACAGATGTTCCAGAGAGAGCTCCTACCTGGCCGATCACATAGTTGTTATTTGGCACATTTTATGTGCTAAACATTTGATTAACATCTCTGCTGGTTCCTTAGAATTTTCAGGGCAGGTAAGTTTGTCACTCCTCAATTATAGAATAAGAGCAGTAAAGAGGTCAAATTAGATGCTTCCAAGCAGAAGGAAGAGTTGGCCTTGAATCTAGGGAGGGCCCTTAGAGTATGTTAATCTTCATTATATGTTCATTAATTTTGGTAGAAATTGGCTATCATTAACTTATGTCTGTAAAGTGGTTGGAATTTTGAATTGAAGGAAGCTATTAGAAGAGACATTATTTCTCAGTAATTCTATACTAAGCTTTGAGCTGTGCCACCTGGTTTTATTTTAACTGACTGTGAGATCTTGAAGGTAAAGTTAAATAGAACTCCACTAGTTTAACAAAACAGAGATGCTTTGTTTATTAATCAAGAGAAAAAGAAAAATCATACTGCCCACAAAGCAAGTAGAGCAGATTAAATTTACTTGCAATAAAAAAATTTGACGATAATGGGATATGTTGTTTTGAAGTGTGTGGGGCATCTGATATCAGGGTTCATCTAGACTAGAATGTGTGAGAAAGCTTGCTTTTTTTCCTCTGTATCCTGAATGCATTGCTATGCTAATCAGAGTGTGTAAATATCATGGGTAAGGATACTTATTAAATACACTTAATTCATTCTGTTATATCCATAGATTGTGTTCCCAAAGATGGGTCCTGGGTTAGAAATGAAGAATTTAGGTTAACTATTACTATTATTCTGATAACTGGACCTAGTATTAAAATGATTCCTAATGACTTACATCTTTACCCATCAATTAGTGTATCTTTCAACCCTAATCAGAAAAGCTTCTTCTTGAAGCAGATTGTGACTAATACTGAGACTCACAACTGGTCAATATGTAGAAAATAAGAGACTGTGGGGAATGCCTAGGCCTAAATAGAACAACAATATTACAGTCTTCCCCCAAGGCTTAGTAATCACTGATGGAGAAGGGGGTGAAAAGATTGTAAGAGCTAAATATGATGGGTGACTTCGACAGTGTCTTCTGGACACAACAGGGCAGATACACATATGAGCTTACTTTGGTAGTGATGGCATACACAAAATCTGTACTAGCTCAAGCCAGATAAAATCCCAGCATGGAAAGGAGTTGGTGGACATGAAATTCCACCCCGAGCTGAGGAGCTATTGGCATTCCATAGCTGCTGGGAGAGTGAGAGTCAGTTTTCTCTTCAGGGTGTGACTCCCTGGTAGGTCAACCACTCTCCAGGACACTGAAGAATATTCAAGCAACATAAGAGAGTGGAGCACAGAGAAGTGGGGAGATAGAACACACCAAGTTGGGGGGATAAAGAGGCACTTAGGAGCCTTGGGGGGGTTAATATGATCAAAATGCATTATATGAAAACGTCAATTGAAATGATTATTTACAAAAAGAATTTAGTTTCAATAAAAAAAAACTCCTAGAGAGATTTCAGTGTAGGTGGAAGTTCTGGGTTGATACCCAGCAGAAGGCTGGGCATACAGCCCAAGAACTGCTGCCGACTGCTTATGTGAATGCCCTCCTTCCTTCTGGGAGCCACATCTTCCTGAGTAAATCCTGGTGCACAGATTACAAGCATCACGTGCAATCACTTAAAACAGTCATCCATGTCACCTCCCCTGTGAAACATTTCCTGAGTTCCCCCAAGTCAAATGAGCTCTTTAGTGCTTCCAGATCTCTGCTTAATACTTTTATTATAGCATTTATCAAATTGCATTATAATTATCTTCTTATGTGACTCATTCCTCTAGGAAAATAAGAGTGACCTGAATATAGTGGGTTCATTTTTATATCTCTGCCATCTAGCACACTTCTTAGCACAAAGCAGGCACTAAATTAACATTTGCTTCTCATCCACAAAATAGTGATTAAAAAAAAATCATGAGGTTTCATGGGCACCTACAAAATTAGTAACGGTGAGATTTAGCAAGATAAAAGTGCTTCCTAGTCAGGTCAGGTGCTACAATAATATATACATAGAGTGTACACTTAAACAAAAGCAAGTTATTCCTCAAATATCTGCAAGGGGGAAGGCCAAGATCAAGGTGCTAGCAAGGTAGATTTAATTCTGAGTTCTTCTCTTGGTTCTGGGGCACTGCCAACTCCCTGGATACTCATGGCATCTCTTTCTTATGTGCTCTTAGGGACAAAGACAGAAATCTTGGCAATGTCTCCTCTTACAAGGAGAGTAGGCCCTTTATTTGGGTTCCACTCTCAATACATTAACTAAGCCCAACCAGCCCCATCTCCAAACACTGTCACACTGGAAATTAGGATTTCAACATACGAATATCTGAGAGACATGGTCTACAACTAAAACGTAGTAAGTAGGTTGTCTGAAACTGGCCTTCTGTGTGGAGCTTCTACCCTTCAGTATTAAATGAACAGGAGTCCAGATTCTGCATGCTTAAAGTGACAAGTTGCTTTTCCTATCCCACTTATAGAGAAAGTGTTGAACAGGTTCTAGAAACACACAATGTTTTCTGTACTCAGAATGGTCAGTAGAATCCCTCCGTTAACTGCTGCAGTTTATAAAGAATACTAAATTCTGGAAGTACCACACTGAAACTCAGCAGGACTGACAACTGGTGATGCCTGCATTTCCTCCCTTTGAATGCTTAGAAAATTCCAGCATGGTGTAATTTTTATTAATTTATTTGAATAATTTGATAAACATAATTTAATCTGTATAATAACTATCATTAGCTTTGTTTGTAGGCAAACTCCTTTAATGAGAATGCTGAGGGAAATGTCGTGCATTGCATTAGCACTTATTTGTATTTTTTGGCAGTCATAACACATGGTTGGCTCCGTATAGAGAGGGTGATACTGAACTGAAACCCTGTCCATCATCTCAATGCTCTGCCAGGGGCCAATCAAACTGTTTTTGATGTTTTTCTGGAAGGAAATATATGCCATAGAGTCATCTCCAGGTTTAATTCAGCAGAAGTGATAACAGCGAGGCTATATACCCCTGGCAGGTGGTAAGAAGGAGAAGGGATGAGACTAGATTAGAAAGACACGTGGGCTTTTCCTCTCTCTGTTACCAACACAGGCTGGTAATTTCCCACCTAGAAAAAACACTGGGAAGTGGGAGAAGAGATGCCAAGTCATTAAACTGTGATAAAGGAAACTATGACCATGGTCATCTTGAAGCATCTTGATGGGATGGAGTGTAGGGAAGAAAACGAGGTAAACCTGAAGTGCTGACAGCAGCAGACACTGAAATGTTTTCTCTTTGTTTACCATGACTCCTATCACACGCTGCTGATCATCTCCTCTGGTGGCCACACTCTGCTATTAGTTGTTCATAAAGAGAAGGAAATGTCAGTTTGGGAGAATGACCATTTAAATGCCTCTATTTTTATTATTTTAGCACCCAGCACCTCCAGTGTCCCCAGCTCTGAGATGGTTCCCTGGTGATAACACAGAATTTGTGGGAATGGAGAATGAGACAGATGGTGGATAGTGCATGACTGAATCTACTGAATGAATCTGCAGAGGAAAGTGCAGGACAGCATCTACGGAGATGACCCCTGGCTCACAGCCTCGCCTCATGCATGTTCTCTTCACACAGATGAACAGAAAATACTCCCTAAGGCTCTGTCGCTGACCACTTAACTGTTTTCATTTTCATCAAAATTTTTCTCATCTTCTGTATTTATGCTTTATTCCAAACAAATAAAATGTAAGGCATGAATGAGGGACCACGTGGATTAAAGCCTTTTTCAAAACAGAATCACCATTAAATATTTAAAAGTAAAGGCATAATTATAGTTTCAGAATTTTTACCTTCCTCTGTAACTTTCACATCTATATGGAGTACTGGAAAAGCAAGGCATCCTAATTTGGGAAAAGTCTATTCCAAATTTAACCTGTCCTTTCTTGTTACTCTCCACTGGAGACTTAAAAAAAAAAAAGAACTAGAAAGAAGCAGAATTATTATCATTATTACAATTACTGCTTTTTAAAAGTAATTGTAGCACCCTAGGATGGTCTAAGTCTATCATCTCCTTTTTGTCCTTAGATTTAATTTTCTTATTTAAATTTTCAGTGCATTTGGTGTCCAGAAATACTTGAGAATCACTCTAACAACAGGAATACTGAGGAATTCCCCCAGAGTTGTTGCCCGATGTCCTCATCTTGGTCCTTTTGCTCTTGTCTCTGACAAGTATCTGACCCAAGAATCAAATAATCCTCTTCAGGCATAACCTGGTTGAGTTTTTTCATGTTTGTAATATTGAAATATAGAAAACTATCTCATGTAAATTTCTGCCATTATAATAACACCTGAGACAATCAATTTACAAAGCAAGAAAGTCTATTTTGTTTTTTCTCATTGCTTTGGGGGAATGTGTCAAGGCAGCACACCATTCAGAAACCATATGGCAAAGCAAACCCACACGTTCCATGACCAGAAAGTGAAAGGAAAACAGGCAGAGACAGTGTGCCCACCTCCTCTTCAACAATGCCCCCCATGACTTAGAGATAGACCACTAGGCTCCACCTCTAACAATTCCGCTACTATACAGCAGTGTCATCCTGGAACCAAGGCTTTGACACATGAGCCTTCGGAGAACGTGTAATAGCTAAACTAATGCTATGTTCTGTACTTATAGTGTTAATAATGGAGACATTGTAAAAATGTTGGCAGAGAGGCAAAGATAAGCAAAGTTTCAATTTCCATGAAAGTTTTGGACTATGAAGAAGTTACAACAAACTGACTTGCAACAGTGACTTTGGAAGCATGCTGAAAGCCTGTGTGAGGCTATTCTTCTCAACTAAACTTTGTGTGTGTGTGTGTGTGTGTATATGTGTGTGTGTGTGTGTATGTGTGTGTGTGTGTGTTTATGTGTCTCTGTGTGTGTATTTGCATTGTAGAGAATTATTTAATCTAATGTTGGAATAAAAATGAAGGGGAGACCCTGTCTTTCAGACCTAAACAACAACGTAGATAATAATTATACCATATTCAGAGACACCAGCCAGAATACAGGGCATTTGAGGCAGGGAAATTGTGAGTTCAGTCTGGAACATCCTGGGTTTTCAGACATCTATAAGATACATTGTGAATATGTGTACGAGAGCACATGGAGATTACTAGGCCTGGTGGCTCAGGATTTCACTTCCAGCTACTTCGGAGGCAGAAGCAAGAGGTTATCAAGTTTAAAGCCAGCCTGAGCAACTGAGTGAGACCCTGTCTCAAAAAGAAGACTGAAGATGTAGTTCGATGGTAGAATGCTGGTCTAGCTTGCACAAAGTCCTAACAACCCCAAATGCAAGAGAGGGGGAGAATAAATGAGTGAGAATTTGGGCCTTGAGGAAGAAAGGAAGGAAGGAGTGGAGGGAGGGAAGAAGAAAGGGCTGGGGCAGGAGACAGAAGGGAGAAAAGTGGAATATGGACAGAAACCTGCATAAGAACCCACAGCTGCAGGTCTAGGGTAGAGAGAATGTAGAGAAAATGCCTCAAATTCTGTTTGACTTTGATAACGTTTAATTATTTAGAATTATACTTTCTAAAAATGTGTAGATCATAAAGGCCGTTTCAGTTTCTTATTCATTCATTTAGGTGCTCAATGCTAGATTTGGAACAAGATAAATTTCTGTTTAGTCCATGTGACACAGATGCACTTCTAATAGGAAACCTTCCTGCAATCTCCTATGAGATTCATGGTCTAGTATCTGTGGAAACATCCCTAGAACCAGGCTGCTGGGTTTAGATTCACAGCTTCATCACCTGCTGTTTAATATTGGAAAGTTTCCTAAACTTCCTTGTCACATTTCTCTTCCATTCATCTTAACAGAATGGCAACGGTAGTTACTCTCCATACAGTTGTTATAAAAATTAAAGCAAAGCACTTCAATATTCATTGTCTCACAGCAAATGTGATAAGAAGTGTCGATCATCACCAGTGCCATCCAAGTACACTTGAATCACATGAGACACAGATATTTGGGATGTTTGTTCATTAGGTTAGTTTTCCTGTGCTTCTTATCTGATGAAGTTTAAGATTGTGGCTTCCATAGCAAAAAAAGCAAAGAGACATAATAAACAGACAAGATAATTGGTGTTTCTGTGCCTAGGTGTCCTAACTTCTCATTTGGTAACACCAAGGCTTTTCCGTACAGCAGTGTTGATTCAATAAGAGCTGGGAGCGCAGGTGGATGAGAAAGGAAGAAGACAAGGAAGAGGAGGAGAAGATTGATGACAATGATGATGATGATGATAGAATATATTCAAAACACCTGTTAAGTACATGAAAAAATGAATGGCTAGAGGAAGGAGCCAGTTATGAAGACCAGAATAAGCTCCGCTTCCTCTGGAGCAGACTTAGATGAATGAAGAACAGGGTTTTAATCCCTCCTCACTAGAGAAGGAACTCACAGCCCAAGAAGTCAGCTGAATTCCAGCACTTGCCACAGCAGCAAATTAAGAGGCAGGACTGAAGAGTAAAGGACAGACACACGGCACTAGAAAAAGGCACATGAAGGTGCCACTTAGCAATACCCTTTAGTGGTATATACTTGCCTTCCAGCAGGCATCCCACTGATAGGGTATAAATTATAGTAGAAACTGAAAATAACTGTAACATTTTGAGAAATCTGAAGTTAATTTTAGTAACATTATACCATGAAACATGAAGCATTCTAAAGACTCCCAATGAGAAGAGGAAGCAAGAATGGGTGCTGTCCATGTACTTGACTCACACTGGAGCCAGGGATCACCCTAATCATAGAGCTTTTCATATTGCTAGTTTTCCATCAAATTCAATAAAACTGCCAATTTGTAACCAAGAAGACCACTACTGAAAACTGTGGATGTCTGGCCAATATGGGGAGTACTTGAAGCTACCCTGATCCATGATAAATGGACTCTATGATGTCAAAGCACTCTAGGCTCCTCAACTTCTCCAACACATACTGCAGTTCTGCCCTCTTCCATCAGTCTGCCCACTTCTGTTTGTTTTAGTCTTCCATCTTTTCTGTCAATACTGGTGATAATGAGATTCATTCTATCCCTAAGGCATTTCTTCAGTCACAGATACCAAATATTAGTAGGTCATTGGATCTGGAAAATCAATTTGCTTTACTCCACCATGAGCTAATGTAACCTATATCATTTTAAATGACTGGTTCACAGCCATGGATGTGGTGGCTCCAATTAACCTATTCCATAAATACATTTTAGTAAAGTCAGACCAAAGAGATTAATGTATTTCAATTTGGAAATATTATTTGAAGTTGGCTGGTACTAAGAGGGATTAGATATATTACCACTGACCACATGTACAAAGTCATGAACTAATTATCAGAATGCCACTGTAGTTTCTGAGACTCTCTTCCTCTGCCAACCACCAGGGTTCCACTCCACCATTTACTGAGAGCCACAGGAGAAATTTAATAGGCTGGATGTATATTGAAAACAGGCAGGGGGCGGTGATAATATCTGAGCACATATCTTTTCTAAAAGATTTATGAATATTATAGTCCCATTACAATTCAGAGGTAGAATTAACTTGGAAATTATATCTAGATTCTTATTAGTTATCATGTTTTCAAAAACGCATCAAAAAAGCATGATGCAGACTTATTTCATAAAGGACAGTAAATATTAAAGAAATATGTAAACAGAAATTCAGTATACTGTTGTTCTGTCCATACAAACACACAATGTTTAGATGTGATTAAAGAATATATATGACTGTTTTTAATAAAGTGTAATAAATTAAACTTATCAGATATTTTAGCAGACTTGACACAGAGTCTAAAACTGAGTAAGATTATACTGCAGAGTCTCCAGTTAACCTAGTGGGGGGGGGACTGTACAGTTCTGTTCTTTCTCACTAATACAAGAGGAATAACTCACACTCATCTAAAATTTCTGTTCATCTAATCACATTGAGCTTCAGCCCCCACACCTCTCATGTGTTGCCCTCAAAGGGAATTTATTCTCTCTGTAATACTGACTTGGCAGCATCAGTCATAAATAAGAGAGCTATTCTTATTTGATTTTAGTTAACCTCAAATACTTCCTTTTTTTACTTTACACATTTGAAAATGAGGGCCATATTGAACACCATCTGAGCAAAAATTATTAGGAACATCATGGAATGTCTCAGATGCCAGCCAACTCCTGTTATTTTCAAATAATCCAGTTTGCTGTTTACTAACACAGAACTGAAGTTGTAAAGTTTAGACTCCTGAACCCATAAACTTGGAAATATATTAAAAGTATTAAGTGCTTTATGACATTGCAAATGGGTTGGAAATTTCAAGTCATATGGTTGAAAAGTCCTTAAAATTAGGAAATTTCAAAAAAAATTAAACAAATATACACAGTGCACACTCCTCACATTATACCTTTTCCAAATGTGATATAACTATGAATACAAAAAACTGATAATAGTTGATTAAATTAAATCACTATGACAGTATAAAGCAATGGAAAAATAACAGAAAAGTCAAAGAATAAAAGCCCTAGTACCTGCCACAATGAACTGTCACGTTCCTTTTATACCTCTGATCACTTCTAGACTACAAATGTGTCCAAAGCTGCCATTCTTAATGTTTTCTGTTGATATCTTTGTTAGATTCACATTATGAAGTACTTTAGGTAAAATCGTTTCATAGCTACAGTACTATCTGTTATCTTGTCACAAAGCCATTATCAAGAAAAGAATTCCTATGTCTGAATTGAAAAACCTGTTAAAATATTTCACATGACAAATAAATGTTAAATGCTGCCGGATTGAGTCCCCACTTTGTCCAAGCGTGGTAGGGATGGGAAACAGGGTCGAGCATGGGTAGAATACAGCAGGAGAAAAAGACACCTGGGAGGCTGTCAGTGGACAGTTCGTGTATTCAGAGGGGGCAAGGGAGTTACACTCTAGGAGGAGTAGACACACTTAGGTCCATATGGTGGCATGTCATTGGTTGGGGCAAGGACATTGAGGGTGCTTATTTTACTTGGGGTAACAGGGGCCGGGGGAAGGAACTTTATAAGGTAATAGGACGTCCAGTCTGGGATGTTTCAGTGGTCAGTTAAGCAGCCACCAGTCCCTGTAGCTTTGGAGACACATGAGATTATCAGTTGCTATGTGCAGGGGTCTGTTGGCAGCTGGACAAGGGGGGAAGGGGGGAAATACACCTAGCCAAACTCTTGCTCTCAGGATGAGAAAAATCCCAGGTTTTAGGCATGTGTTGACCCTTCCTTAGCTTCAGGCCAGCCCCACAGCTCCCACTCTGCCCCTCTGGTTTTTTTTTTTTTTATAAGGAGGGGGATTCACCAAAATCATCCATCTCCATTTGTAGGGGGGTCTGGTATTGAACTAGGACCTGATTAGTGGCAATCCTGGTGATGTTGCTTACCTGTCCCTGTAGGAATTGAGGCAGGGGGCTATGACAAGGAGGGTCCTAATAGCTAGGATGAGGCCAAGGAGGGAAAGGAGCCAAAGGGTTAGAGGATTTGAATACTAAGGTGTAGGGGGATGGGGGGTCTGTAGCGGGCCTCAGGAAGGTTTCTGAGTATTTGTATGTTTTGTCCCACCAGTCCAGACTCATTAGCATAAAAGCAACATTCTTCCCCCAGTATAAGACAAGTTCTCCCTTGTCCAGCAGTTATTAAATCCAACGCCCTTCTGCTTTATAGTACAACTCCTGCTAGGGAGGTTATCTACTGTTAAAGAGAGAACAAGGAATTGCCTGAGTTCCAGGGAGAATCAAGCCATGATGAAGCCTTGATTTTAGACTTTATATAACAGTAAATTTACAAAATAAATTTTTCTCGCTCTGAGCTATCTAGTTTGTGCCACTTTGTTATGACATCTTTGGAAAATTTGTATGTATTCTGTTTTAAAAACAAATACTAAAATTCAGAGGTAAATCCTTGCATTGATAGTCATTTGATTATTGACAAGGATTCCAAGAACACATTATGAGGAAAGAACAATCTCTTTGATAAATGCTGCATTCCCGAGCAAAGGGTTAAATTAAGTCTTTATTCCATACTGCAGAGAAAACTCAATTCCAAATGCAAGAGCAACTTAAAAGTAGAAATGAAACTGTAATATTACTGGAAGAAAGCCTGATGCATTAATCTGAACAATGGGTTTTTAATGTATGAAACAAAAAGTAAAGGCAACCAAAGTAATAATAATCCAATAGGATTACATCAAACTAAAAGGTTCTACACAGCAAAGTCAACCGCAGAGGAGAAAGAAGACTGCCAGAATGGATGCAATCACCTAGGAGAGGTGTGCTGATGAGGACATTCATAGAGAAAATGTAACAAATCCTTTTTTTATAATATGTATACATTCCATCATTTCAGTTCCTCTGAACAAGCCTGTCAAACTGAGGCTAATATTCAGAATATGTAAGAAACTTAAATTACTAAATCTGAAGGAAACAAATATCCTAGTTAAAAGTGGACAAAGTGCTTAAAGAGATATTTCTCAAAATGTACCATTCAAATGGCCAAAGGGCAATAAGTAGAAAGAATTCTTAACAGCACTAATTATTAAGAAAATGCAAATTAACCCTAAGGGTACGATACTGATACACACATCTTGGCAGTAACCAACAGCTCGCTAATTGGACTTAAGATCCACTCAACAAACGAGAACCTGCGCTTGATATTGGAAACCTGGCCAGCTCTGCAGAGCTGGTGAAGTCATAGATCTTGGAGGAGAATCTACAACTGCCTCTTACTAAACCAGCACAATACCTGATTCCACTATAAACACTTGTCCTATTCCCACAGATAAATGAAGTCTTCACCCCTCATCGAGGAAACTTCCCTTAGCAACAGATGGAGCTCATGACAGAAAACCAAGACCAATCAAAATGCAGAGTTGCAGAGCCCAGTCCTAATGGATATGTCTACAAAACACTGCCACGCCAAAGGTTCTAGGAACGTTACAGAAGAGGGGACAGAAAGACTGTAAGAGCTAGAACGTCAGAGAGTTTGCTGTGAGACTGTGTCTCCTAGTCATCTCAGAAGCTACACCCATAAAGTCTCAACAATATGACTACCCAAGCATGAGCGGAACAAAAACAACACCAATAGACACTCCAAAGTAGATGGGGCCTCAGCCCTACACAAGGAACTACAGGCAACTAAGGAATGCTGAGAGCAGGGAAAAATAGTCCCCAGGGAAGAGCACACCAAGTGTTTGTTCAATCAGCCCTGAAAACATACATACAAAGTGACGCTATACAGACTGAGCAAGTCATATTTAGAAACATTTATATATATAAATATGTACATATGATTGAACAATAATTAATTAATAAAAAAGCAAAGAATTAGAATAAGAGCCTGCAGAGTTATATGGGAGGTTTTTGAATGAGGAAAGGGAAAAGCAAATTACATAATTATATTACAATATCAAAAATAAGAAAAATGGGGGAACTACAAGAAGATTCAGAACATGATCAGACAAAAGGAAATAAATATTTGGAAAGATGTTGATTAAAAAGAGTACCCTTCCATAGTGAGAGTCAGAATGTAAGTACAGCTACAATAGAGTGAAGGAGAAATTTCTCAACATTTTAATAGAGAACTACCATATGATCCAGTAACCCCACTATAAGCCTGTATCTGAAAGAAATAAAAATGGTGTATCAAAGAAATATTTTCATTCCATATCATTTTAACCAAGAATAGTGAATTCATGTAAATATTCATCAACTGATGAATGGATATAGAAAATGTGGTGTGTGTGTGTGTGTGTGTGTGTGTGTGTGTGTGTGTGTGTGTACAATAAAATATGATTCAGCTGTTCAGTGAAGGAAAGTTTACATTCTGTGATAATATGAATGGATCCTTAGCACATTAAGGGAGATGAGCCAGCTACAGAAAGATGAAAACCAAGTGATCACACTTATAAAAAGTTTAACTAATAAAAAAAAGAGTAAAGCAGTGGCCACAAGGACAGAGAGAAAGAAAAAGAAGATATACTGACCAAATGATATAAAATTTCAATTAAGTGGGAGGGATTAATTTAATAAAACAGAAAATTAAACAAGCTAGTACCATGGCTGGTGAGAGAGTTCTTTTGCCAAAATTCTTGCTATATACGCATGACTTGTATGACTTAAGTTCGGATACCTAACACCCACATTTTAAAAAAAAAAAAAAGCCATTGAGAAGGCAAAGACAAGATTCCTTGGTCTTGCTGGCCAGATAGCCTAGACAAATGCGAGACCCTATGGTTATTACAATCTGTGATGTAATAATATATCTATGATACTCTTCTATGATGCTGCCTGAGTCTTAGGTATAAGAGTTGCATTGTAGATGTACCTGTTAGGACTGGACACACAGCAGCCATATATTCTCTGTGTTTTGACCAGTTATAAAAATCTGAAGTAGCTTCTTTCTACTTCAAAATGGAGCTTCTATTATGAGGGTTGAAAGTTACACTTATCTGTGGGTGTAAGTGTTTAGAATACAGGGGGTAACTGTATATGATTTAGAAAACAGCAATGGTATGTTCCCTTCTAGGGTTATAATCTCCCCATCTGTGAGCAGTTGGTTAAGCTTATTTTACCAAGAATGAATTCCCTCCTACTGAATGGGAGATAAGTCCAATTAGACAGCTGTTGGTTACCCTCAAGACATAAATGCCACTGTTGTACTATTGGGGGATATTTTGGTGGAGCAGTCATTGTTGTAGTTCATAGGCTACATAGACAGGTAAGACTATTGATTCATTTTTCTCCCAACAGATTGCATAGCACCTTCCCAGACTTTTCAGAGCTAGTCCTCAAAGAGGAGGCTTCTAGGTCAGGTCCAGGTCAATTCCTCCAAGTCTGTGTCCAAAGTGTGTGGTGTCTTCAGCAACAAGGTCTTACCTTCACATTCTTAGAGGACACCAAAGGTCCTCTAATACTAGTAGCCTGTATTGGTTTCTGAATCTTTTGGACTCCTTAATCAACAACTCAAAGGGAGATGTCCCTTGAGTGGTACTGGGGTTTTTTTGTTTGTTTGTTTGTTTGTTTGTTGTTGTTGTTGTTGTTGTTAGATAGCTTGTGCAGCTTGGGAAGGGAGACATGATTATCCAGGTGCACAACTGCATATACATATATGCATGTGTGTACATGTATATGTATGTATGTGATTAAGCTTATAAAATAAGATGAAATAAAATGTTTCCCTATGGCTTTTTCAAACATCCTTAGTGCTATTTATCTTTTATTCTTCCATCATCCTCTGTAACATCCTCTGTGCTCCCTCCCAATGATGCCCCCCTGCAAGATAGTATCTTCTAAACATGACAAGGAGACAAGAATGCTACACCAATGATTTCTCAACAAGATAGTTCCCTAAACAAGACCTGCATCATGACCACACCAGCCAAGTTGCCCACATACATGGGGAAAGTTTCACAAGACTATATGTTCAATGGCTGCAGACCGGGCAGGAATCTGTTTTCTCCAGGAACAAGCCCATTGATCGGTTCTACAATCTTGAGTGGTCAGCCCGAAACATGTGTGCATATGCACAACACTAAATAGGCTCAGTAAGTTGTGTATGTGTGTGAGTGTGTGTGTGTGTGAGTGTGTGTGAGAGTGTGTGTGTGTGAGTGTGTGTGTGTGAGTGAGTGTGTGTGTGTGAGTGAGTGTGTGTGCACACACTCACCTCCAGGGAAGTGGAAATGGTGTAAATGCATTATTCATGTATAAAATATTTAAAAGTTTTATAAAGGTAGGTAGAGAAGAACTGAGAAAGATACATAATACTGGCCTAAGACCTCTACATGCACCAGCACAAATCTGCAAAAATCTTACAAACATAAAAACACACCAAAAAACTAGTGTCCCTGATGTCACTAACTTTTTGAAGCAGTAATTTTAATGTCATTTGCCTATAACAATATAGTGAGGTAAGGGTAGAAATAAGTGACAGCAACCTCATAATACCTGAATATCATACAGTACTGCTTTAGACAAGGAAAAGTCAATTTTATTCTTTTAAGTATAACAGCAGAATGGCTAAGATACACATGTCTCAAAACAAAGTTATATAAAAGCTTAGATGTTCCCAGTTGTAGACTATTATGGCCTAGAAAACAGACCATCATAAACTCAAGTTTCCAAAAACAGTTAAAACCTAGGTCCCACACAGGTAGAGCAACTACCTGTGTTTTTCTAAAATCACATCACGGTTGTATTTAAAAATAAAAATAGGCAAATCTAATGAGCAGGCATGTATTCCCAATGTACGCTAAAGACTGACAAGCTGCCTCCATGAACTTCATCACTTTAACAGACCGTCACCAGCAGTTCCATAAAGGAGGGAAACTGTGTTCATCTCCCTCTAAGCAAATTTTACTTGTTAGTGGAAGCTCCCTTCCCCTTCCTTGCTGGTTTTGTGTTTGTGATGATTATAAGGACGTCGGAGAGGTCTGCTGGCAAGCAGAATGTGAAAAACAACATGGCATGGGAACTATTACAGGCAGATTTAATACATGCTATCACAAGTCAAGGTCACGCTTGATCTCGGCTCCCAGAGGTGCTAACAGGCAACTTTCAATGGATTCAAATTATGGGCCAGATCATTAAACGGGCTGACTGACTCACTCATTCTCGCTATTAATAAAGAACTCATCTTGGAGATTTTCCGCACGGCTGTATGGATAACCTGAATTTATGTGGACCTCAGCAGTTCAAAGCCTGAATTCATTTTCTTGAAACAAGCAGAATCCAAAGTTTATTAGCATGGAAAAGAGTTCTCCTTTCATTAGATTATTCTGAAGTGCTGTCCATTACATAATATGCCACGCATGTGGAATCTTTAGAATAAAAATTGTGATTGCCACTCAGTGGAGAAGTATTTCTAAGATGTGACAGATTTTATAACTATGAAGAAGGAACTACCTGCCAGTCTGGGTCTCTTAGCCTTTCAAACATGCTCTTTAAATTAAAATTACAGCACACAGAAAACTTCATTACCTGTTTCAGTTGTAGATAATTGTTTCCCCTCTTTGAATATGTGCTCTTTTCAGAGAAAAGAGGCCGGACTACAGAGCTGCCCGGGCCTTCCTGTTGGATGTCCCGAGGCAATCACCTACATGCTGTAATAAATTAGACTCAAGAAACACTGGCCTACATTTTAATTATGTTTTAAGTAAAATTTTACTTACATTTTTAATAAATACAAAAGAGGTTGAGTAATTGAAATTTTTTTCCCTGCCAAATTTCACTTTAAAGATATTAAATTAATCAGCGGCAGTGAAATAGAATCAATGTCATTCAAATTAAATTGCTAAGTTTAAGATAAATGATAAGAGGTAGGCTTCTAGTCCTTAAAATTGTTTAAAAATTGAAAAATATCTCAAGGATTCACGGACATTGCTTCATGCTCTTATTCATTTTTAATCCATTTATTAAGCAGCTATTCTTCTGGGTATTGACAGGTGTCACTCAGGAGGGGAACAAGGATAATCGCTCTCCATCCTCTAGTAAATAACTATCCAATAGTATTAACAAGTACAGAGAAATACTGAAGAGGACACAGTCTGTTAGTCTTGGCACTTGAGCTGAAAAGACAAGGAAATCGTACACAGAGTGAGATGTGGTTATGCAGCATCTTGGGTAATGAATACACTTCAACAAATAGGCAAAATAGGGAGAGACACTTCATTAAAAACACGACAGCATTTAAAACAGAATATCAAATCAATTGGTGTGCTTGGAGTATGAAGTAAATGGTTACAAGACAGGTGAAGTCGTGGAAGAACGATATTATAAGAAAGCTCATGTCCTTTCTTGCTCGATATGATGCCATTAAGGGATTGTACCAGAGTCTATATAACATGAGTTTTATTTTCAAAAGATAACTCCAGAAGTTCACATAGAGCTAACAAGGTAAGCATTTATGCCTGTTTGTTCTTTGCCTGAAATAGCCATAAGCAAAATAGGTTTTGTTAACAAAATAAATCCACAAGACCAAATTAGATGAACAAAATAAATGATAACAGTTGACCAAAAATCCACAGAGATGGAAACACAGTGAGTCTATTCCTTCTGAGTAGATGTCCATCTTGCAGGGTTTGCATCATAAAACACTTTGGGCTGGGTGTCTTAAATAAATGAAATATATTTATTTTCTCATGGTTCTGGAATCTGGAAGTCAAGAATGAGACTGCCAGTAAGCCTGATGCAGTGAAGAAGTTTCTCTCTTTGGCTGATAGATGTCTGCTTTCTTGCTGTGTCTCAGTCAGTGCCAGCTGCTAAGACAAAATACCATATACTAGTTAACTTATAAACAATAAACATTTACTTCCCACAGTTCCAAAATGGAGCAGTAGTTATATCCAGGCACTGGCCATACTGAGTTCTAATGAGGGCCTCCTTCCTCCTTTCAGAGAGTGAATAAATACATCATGTCCTCATATGGCACGGAGCACAGGGGGAATCAACAGTTTTTATGACTCTGGTATAGGTAATAAATAATCCCATTCATAAGGGCTCTACACTTGTGATTTTATTTAATCCTAACTACTTACAATGTCCCCACCTGCTAATAACTTCATGTTGGGAGTAGGGTTTCAGCATGAATAATGGGGCCTTGGGGTGGGAGGTGCAGCATATTCCATGCATCACACAGTGTGTACATCCTTGGTGTATTTTATTATTATTATTATTATTATTATTATTATAATGCTTGTCATACTAAACAAGGTCTCAAATTCATGACCTCCTTTAACCTTAGCTACTACTTTAAGGATCTTGTCTCCAAAATAATCACATTTTTGGGCCAGTGAGATGACTCAGTAGGCTAGGGACTTCAACTCAAATGACCTGAATTTGATTCCTAGGACTTACGAAGTAGAAGGAGAGAACTGACTCCTACAAGCTGTTCTTTAACTTCCACAGGCACACCATGACACATGCTAGGCATATGTATGCAGGGACAGACACACACACACAAACACATACACACACACACGCACACACACACACACACACACACACACGCGCGCACACACACACACACACACACTAAAGAAAGGATAGAAGGAAGGAAGGAAGGAAGGAAGGAAGGAAGGAAGGAAGGAAGGAAGGAAGGAAGGAATAAGGGAAGAAAGAAAGAAAGAAATGTGAAAGATTTTTTGAATAGTCACATTTAGAAATACTGGGAATTCTCACTTTGAACATAAGAGTTCAAGGAGACAAAGTTCAATCCCAAAACCATAGGACAACACAGGGGTTGTCAAGGCCAGATGTGATGCATATGATAATGAAGCTACAGTTTGTGTGCAGACATATCCTTTGCCCCACTGTGATAAGTTTATACATTAATCTGCTAAGATGCTCTGAACAAGATAATGAAGGAGTGTGAGTCAGAGAGGCCATGGTCCTTCAGAGTCGTGTCCTCTAAAGGAAACAGGGAAGCCCCATTCCCAGAAAACAAGCTGATGAGGAGGAAAATGGCAGAAACTGCAGAACTAAATGCTGAGGTGATACATGAGATAGGATACGGAGAAGGAATTGTGAAGGAACAGCCACATGTCACAGAAGCTGTATTCAGACAGTTCAACATCAGACAGGAGTTCTAGAACAAACTGAGAGAGGGGACCCTGGGAGGAAATTTCAAGAGAAAGGATTGTTTTTAATCCCAGAAATGAAGAGAAATAAAATTATTACACTTAAAGGACATACTAATTTAGTAAAGAGGGCATAAGTAAACATACTCACAACCAGACAAGTATGGCAACATTTTCAAATCCTAAGAATAAACATATTCCTTATAATCTTCAGGCACACATGTCTTAACAACATCAAGAGGAGCATAAGAATAATCATCAGGTTACATTAGATTTAAGTATGTCACATAAAGTACAAGATGCCCAGTTAATAACTAAACAGCAGATAAACAATAGATAATGCTTTAATATAATCATTCCCAAATTGTATGTTATATGATGTACTTAAGTTTTAAAAAAACACTCTTTGTTTCTCTGAAATTTGAATCTAACTGGATAGCCTATGTAATTATTTCTAAATCTGGTAACTTTAATTAGATTTTTCATCTGCAAGATAACTCTGAATTTATATTGTCAATCTTCTAAATACTATATTTTTTATGTCTAGCCAAATCATCATTCAAAAAAGTTAATCCTACAATAAAATCCTATGAAAACTGCTGGAATACTTGTATAGCAAAACAGTTAAGTCTAAACATTTCTCAGTTAAAAAATATTAATGTGGAATTAAAATCACAAAGCTATTAACGCAGGAGGTAGGGAAAACCTTGAGGAGGAAAGAACAAAAGTGATCCTTTGTTATTGTTAGGGAGGATATAAGAGATGCTAAACATGAAGATAAAATATGCAAATACATATATAAGATAATATTGACTCCCATAAAACTATTAATTAGGTTACAAGTAATATTCTCCCCCACATAAATGATATTGGCCTCCTTATTCACTGTCCTTAACCCTTGATTTTCTGTCTTTCTGGAATGATGTGCATTCTCTATGTCTGTCAATGCCTTTAGAACAGTGCAAAGTGTCTGTAACTCTGGGAACTCTCTAATAAGCATTCAGTAAAATAGCAAAACTCAGTGAGTGGCACTCTACACTTCCCTTTCCCAGTTTGAGATCTTACTGTATCTATTACCAATCCTCAACTGGTACCATGTACCATACGTAAGCTGAGCTGGCGAAGGCTGGCCTCTAGTAAGTAGTGGAAAAATATAAATTCAAATGAATTATTGAAATAGAACAATAGAATTTAATGAATCACGATGTCAGGATATACTGGTAAAAGTGTAAGAGCAAGAGAAAAGGGAAGGTAAAAATATAATTTGAGTCCATAACTAGATATTTTGATTAGAACTGGGAGGTGGAACGATGGGGAATGTTCACTCTCTGGTAAAGATGCACAAATACAGTCATGGAGATGTGAGCTGACAATGAATGAAAATGGAGTTTGAGTTTAGGTTTCAAATGTGGTTGGTGGATAAAAGAATAGATGAGATGAAATTGTTCAAGGAGTGTTTGTACAATGAGGACAAGACTAAGGACAGAGGCTCTGCGGGTGGCATCTCTGTCAGCTTAGAAATTAAGAGTGATCAGAAACCAAATGGAGGGGCACACACCTATAATCCCAGCACTCACAAGGTAGGTCATCATGGGACTGAGGCCAAACCCTGTCTCAAAAATAGTGTCAGAGTCAAAAGAACAAATTAGAAACAGTGGTGTTGTGGCAGAAAAGAGGGTGAGGTTTCTGGAGAGAACAGTAGTCATATTCAGAGGCTACCTCAAAGTCAAGGGAAATGAACAGTCATTGAGGTTAAACTGAATTTGTCATTAGTGATTTTAAAGTGATTGTGAATCCTTGCAGAAATGGCCCAGATACTCTGCCCAGGCCTTTGCAGTTCATTGTACACCTTGTACCCATCAATGTGGGATGTGTCTTTCCTCCTCTCTTGAATTTGCCTGGCCTTGTCACTTCCTCCAGAAGCAGCTGGGCACTAGTTCCTATTGAGGCTCCACTTCTAGTCATTCTTGAGCACCCAGAACCATCTGCGCAGGGATGGCACCACACACAGTAAGCTGCACCCTTCCGCATCAATCATTAGTCATGAAAATGCACCACAGGTTCTCTATAGGACAGTCTAGTAGAGGCAGTCTCTTGATTGAGGTTCTCCCTTCCAAAATGACTCTAGCTTGTGACATGTTTTCATAAAACCAACCAACACAGAAGTCAGAAGGCATTTTTGTTTTCAGCTAGATTAAGACAGGAGCTATGAGGGGAAGTATGAACATGTTTGTTAATAAATGAAGAGATTTAGCAGAGGTTATAGTTGATCATCTTTGGGGTTTGTTTGTTTGTTTTGTTTTGTTTCCTGTGAAACAGGAGCCAAGAGATAAAAGGGCTTCCTCCAAGAAAATGCAAGGTGAAAGGATGAGCTGAAGGTGGTATTCTGGAACTTACTACTACTGCTTAGGCCACGTGACTCTTTGTTCTGAGAGGCTGTCCTAAATAGTGCCAAAATGCTTATCAGCATGCTATGGCCTATACACGTGAGATTCTCCAGTTTTAGCCACTGAAAATGTCTGAGGACAAGACTAAATGATGTCTAGTGATAAAGTCAATGCCAGTTGGGAATTTCTGGTTTATGGAACTGAGATGGGGAGATTGCCAAGGAAAAAGCTACAAATGACAATTAGTCCCCAAATGATTAATCTTAAATAGGTTGAGAATGTGCTCATCAGCATGTTCCAGACCCATACCTGACATCTCTTGCTGTTCCCATGGTCCATGAAGACACTCTTAGTAAATTTTCTCCTCTGTACGCAAGAGAATGAACTATGGATTTCTAAGACAGAAACCTATAGCAAATGCTTTGGACAAAATCAAATGTTCTCCAACAATAATACAATTTTCACTGTTTAACCGTCTCACTCCATTTTGCCTGTCAGTTCCCAAATTCTTTGTTCTTCATGTATAACAAAGAAGCAGGCTTTTGTGTCCAAGGCTTCTGATTAAGACTCCTTCTGTTCAATCTCAAAAACTTCCCTCCAAGAGCAGTCCAGGCTAGTGTGATCTCTAAGTGGTATAAATGACTTCTGGAGCCTCCTGCAACAGTGTGCATACAAGATGACTACTCCAAATATTAAACAAGAGAAAGGAAAGTGATAGCCACACACACACATCACTGTTAGTGAGTCATTCATTCATAAAACCACTCTGCTTACTGTAATTACTCTCCTACCCATTCATGTAAGTGAGGCATCAGGAAACAACGTGACTAGTGAATAAATGCAAATTAAGTGACGGGGCAGAGGTAGGCATATGAAACTGAGAGGAGGTATTCAGTATGCAAATTCTCTAGTCTGTATATACATCCCCTGTCTTGGAAGAAATTGCAGAACAGTGAAAGCAACTGATTTTCTCCTCTGTTTTGATTTTGAAAGCCTGGCTGACAGAAGGAAGGGAATGGGTTCCCGGCAGAATCACAGAGCTCAATAGTATAACTGTCAAAATCTCTTTTAAAAGAAGCCGACTTATCTGCATTATCTGTGTTGGGCAAAGTCTTTTCTTTGTTGATGGTGTCTATTCTCAGAATTGGCATTTAACAAATATGTTAATTACAGCTTTAGACTACATAATATAATGTTTGGCATGCATTTTGTGACAAGTCCTATTGTGTTTTTATGTCAATATTATTCTTTAGCGGATAACATTGTTCCTCATTCAGGCAAATCAAACGTTGAATCTGGGTAAGGTCTCTATGAGAAAAAAACAAAATTGCTTGCTTTACTAAAAGAGTGAGTTTTATTTATTTAAATCAAGTGTGACCTCTCTTTGAGTACCATTTACTGAAAGAAAGGAGAAAAATGGGGAGGAAGAAGGAAATTTAAAGAATAGAAAAGGGAAGGGATCTATACTTGGCTCATTATCCAGGGGGAAGGGGTGGGATTCTAACTGCATTCACAGCTCATAATAACAGCCCTTCTAGTCAAGGGGCAATTTTCACTTGTTATGTGTGTTTATGCATTTTCAGCTAACACCCCACAAGCTACTGCAACCGGAGATTAAGGCAAATGAAGGCCTTTCTCTTTCCTTCTTAATTTGCTTCCTTATTCCACGTTCAAAGAACCTGCTTGAATGGAGAGATCTGACCTAGATTCCATTTTATCAAGAAGGTTGCCAGCAGTTTACAATGTGGAAATCAAGGGGGTGGCGGTGGGGGACATCGCCTTGCCAAAGTTCAAGTCTAGGAAACATTAGCATAAGCACTTTGATGATCGTGACAGGAAATCTAGAGAATTAATCTCTAAAGCAATCAGAGTTCAGTTCCTCCTCATCTTTATAGATCAGAATGACCTATTTGAATTAATTATTCCAGATACAAAGAGGTAGCTGCTTTGCATAGGAAGTTAGAGCTGTTACCTGCTCTCAGGGCTATCACCTTGAGTAAAATGCTTTCAAAACCTGAGTTCCTATGTTATTCTGTTACTCTTTTTTTTTTAAGACCCTTTGAATAGAAAGAAAAGCTACGTAGTCCCATGGGCAGACCCCACCGCAACTTGAATGATAGTCACGTACAGAGTTGGAATTCAACTCCATTGCTTATAAGCCATTTGCTATTGGATAACTGACTTAATATCCCATGGCTCGCTTCTTTCATGTATAAAATATAAACATTATATTCATAAATAATCTATACACACTTACTACAAATTATATACCTAATATTGTTATTATACACCTATGGTTATTTACAGTAAAGCTTAAGAGCACAAAGATATCATATTACAGAAACTCAATAGAGTTCCTATAAAATGACCTTGTTTCATATTGCTTACCTGCTTCACGATGTTGTGTTGTTCTGTCCATGTGAATGGATTAAATGAAATAATTAAATAATAAGTAATAATTAGTAATACTTATTGATCACTCAGCTGAGACTCCTCAATACATTCAGATATGTTATTTAAAAGCCACAAGGAACTTACAACAGGGATTTTTACATTTCCACTTTAGAGATAAGAAAGTTGAAGTACTGGTTCTGGAGAGCTGCCCCAGAGATTAAATGTGCTTACTGCTCTTCCAGAGTTTGTTTCCCAGAACCCACATTGAGCAGCTCACAACTGCCCATAACTCCAGCTTCAGGGAACCAGAAACCCTATTCTGGCCTCTAAAGGCAACTGCACTCACATGCACATGCACGCACACAGATACACATGCATAGACATAATTAAAATTTAAATTAATCTTAAGAAAAGAAAAACACGATGCACTTCTGGCACAGGACCTCAAGGATCCAAGTTGGATCTTTATCCTGATATGCACAAAGAAGTATAGCTCTCACCCCTCAACGAAGAAACTTCTCTTTGCAACAGACAGGGATCATTATTTTAAAATAAAACACAACTGCTCAAAATACAGAGAACAAGTAATGATGTGGTACCCAACCCTAACTGATCCAACTACAATGTGAAGGCAATACAGACTCTGTCTTAGGGAAGGGCCACCTTCTTAGACCACTTGCTGTACTCAGTTCCAGGAAGGACCTCAGGAATGTGTCATGACAACTTGAACAGATACAGGGCAGTATGCTCCTGCACACATTCTTTCTGTGGTTTATGGTCCTTGAAGATATCCAGATAATTCTACTGAGCAGCCCAGATAATCCTGTTTAGGAAGTGTGGTTCCTGCCAAAAGTCCAACCCAATAGTCTCAAATGTGGTTTCACAACAAAAGTCTAGACCAAGAGTTTCAAAACATCACCCTGCCCCATATCCCTTCTACCCAATCCCAAGATGCCAAAGCATAGAATTCCCAGCTTGCAGTTTTTCCCTATAAAAATTCTCTACCCCTGGCTGGGCCTGCTGCCATTGCCACATTTCTTTCCATCTGCCGTGCGGTGGCCCAGGTTTGAACCTGGCAATAAAAGGACCCTTATATGCTTACATTGGAAACTGGCTCCTTGGTGGTCTCTGGGGGTTTTGCAAAACTGGTACAACAACTCCACAATGACTGCTCCTAAGGCTCAAGAAACAGCACACAAAGGGGCCAGAAAGACGGTGAAAGCCAGAGGAACCGGATGTCTACTGTGAGACGGTGTCTTCTAGAAATGTCATGAAGTCTCAAAAACAGTGGACTAAACAGGATGTGAACAAGGACAACACCAATAAATGTGATAATATGGAAGGGGAAAAAAATCTCACAGGACCTCAACCTTAGACAAAGAACTACAGACAACTAATAACTGGTAAGAGCAGGAAAATAGTCTCCCCCAGGTAAGAAGCCCACCAACTACTAACTAGTTATCCAATATCAAGTGATCAGCTCTGAAATTATATACAAGTAAGATTATAAATAACATGATACAGACTTAACAGGTTGTAACTATGAATTTATGAATATATGTATATACACACACACACACATGCACATACCCATAGACAAAGAAAAAGAAGCCAGATGCCATGAATTTGAAAGAGCGTAAAGTGGTACTTCGGAGGGAATTTGGGGAGAGAAAGAGAAAGGGGGGAATGATATAATTGCATTTTATTTTCAAAAATATTCTTTAAAAGGTTTTTTAGAGAAAATTGAGACACAAATGAGTGCAAGGTTCTCAGTTGAAGGTCATTCCCCATTGGTGATGGTACGACTTATTGGTAGTATATTTCAATCCACTGGTTTGCGTGCAGTAGAAATGTAAGTATCTGTTGACCACTATATGAACAAATGAAAGAATGATAATAGACAGAAATTGAGACAAAAGATAAAGTATCATTAACTTCTTTAAAGCTAAGGAAAGCTAGATAAAGAATCACATTCATGGATCCTCTAGCCATTAATTTTCATGTGCATTCAAAGCCAAATCTTGAATTTAGTTAATGATGCTGTTTTCTTCTTTTATGATGCCTCCATTTTGCATATTAATTCACTTTGATGGTTGCAGGATAAGACTCACCAATCAGCAAAGATTTTTCTCCCAGCACAGAGCGCTAGGAACAGTGAAAACTGCATTACCAAGTCAATAGACTTCAATATCTACATAAGGATTGTCATTAATAACTGCTCTGAGTCTTTTTTTAAAGAACATATTAGAAACTAAAATCATTATCAAGTCACAGGACAGGGTATAAATTATGAGTGCCTAAGAGTGCAGCTTTTCCTGCAGTTTCAGCCATCATTAGCCAAACTGTCTTCATACTTTCCAAAGCTAAACCATGTCTAATAGTATCCTCACTAATAGCGGATAGACATTAGAGTAAATCCATTTTTTAAGGGATCATTGAGTGCCTTAGCTAGTTAAACCGGAAGCCTACGGTAATCAGAGAGAGGCACTTCTTGCCTTCTCCTATGGTTTCTTCATTAGCAGTGGTAATAATGACTATAGTTAGTTCATAACTAGTACATTGTTAAGACAGTCCCTGGGGTGCTCTTATACACTCTATTTAATTCTGACTTCCGGTTCGGTCAGTTTATTTTGTGAGCCAATTGCCTCCCTGCCATTCCTAGCTCTCCAGAGTTTGCCTAACTTACGGAAGTCAAGCTGTTTTCTTTCTGCTTCATGCATCACTGCTAACAACAGCCAAACATAGAATTCAGTCTTCAGTGGTTAGACTATGCAAGTATCTGAAAGCGAACAGCTTCATTTTCAAAGTCACAATTCAGTCTCTTAGTTTAAAAAATGTTAAGACCTAGATTTAAAGTTATATGCATAGGTGTTTGTATGAGCATATATACATATGTATGTGTATATTTGTATATGTATATATGTACATATATATGAATGTGTATATATGTCTATATACTACATATATGTGTACAAGTGTGTATGCTTGTGTGTGTGTGTGTGTGTGTGTGTGTGTGTGTGTGTGTACATAGATCTGAAAACTAGAAAGAGGATCATGAGACTAGAGGAAGAGACCCTAAGAGAGTTAAGAAATAGGATGAGTAATGATGGGATACCTATAATAAGAAAGCAGAAGGAAGTACTAACTGAGAGGGACAGACAGGGGATGTGCAGCAGGAAGGTAGTGTAGAAGGGGAAAACTGAGAGCAATGTATAATAACACACAGATATGGGACTCATCATTTTACATGCTAGCTTAATTTTTAAATTTATTTTTGGGAATTTCATGCATATATACAATGAAATATGATCATATCTACTCATCAATTGACCCCTCCAGCTCCTCCCATATCTCCTTAACACCATAGCCCCTCCTCACCTGATGTCTTTGTTATTTTTATAATCTACTAAATCCGGTCAGTGCTGTGCATAGGTATGGACCATCCACTGGAACATGGAAAGGCTCCCAGTGTCCACATCCTCAAAAAAGAATCATTTTCCCTCCCACAGTCAACCATCGACTGCCAACGGCTACTCAGTGAGGGCTGGGGTCTGGTGATCATCTATTCCATTTATGCAGGAATTTTGCCTGGGATCTTCTTGTGTAGGTCTTGTTCAAAGTGACCACAGCTGCTATGAGTTTGTGAATACAACAGCCATTATCATGTCCCAAAGACAGCATTGTACAGCTCTCTGCCACATTCTCTAACTCTTACATTCTACCCCCTCTTCCACAGTGTTCCCTCAGCTTTGGTGGGGGCATGGGTTAACATGGATGGCCTACGCAGGACTGAGCACTCAGTCTGTTTCCCAGCACTTTGGCCATTATGAATCTCTCCATTGACAGCTGTCCCCTGAAAAGAGAAGACCTCATGCCAAGGCTGAAAACAGCCCATGTCTATGGGCCTAAGAATAAATATTTAGAAGGCAACTTGACAGCATTACCATTTAGCCAAATAACAGCAGCAGGTTCTACCTCAGGGCCATGGCTTCCAAATCCATGGGCTTTTGACCATGATTACAGAATCAGTCATCAAATTCCCTCTTGTGGAGCAGGCATCAAATATAATCAGAAAGCAGTTCGTCAACCCCTCAACAGTCATGCCACCAGTAGGCACTACTAATATTTTTTCATTCTTCATTTTATTCTATTTTTCATCTTTGAGATTATAATATAATTACAACATTTACCCCCTTGCTGTCTTCCCTCCACACTCTCCCATCCACCTCACCTCACTCTCTGTCATAGTGTTTCAAGTGTTAAGAGAATGATGTTACCTACTCCATCCATATCACTGCACTTGCTTTTGTTGCTTTGCTACTAAATACTTGTTCTTATATCTTTTTTGATACAGCTCTCAACATAATGGTTTTTACTTCAGTGCTTCACAGTGTCTTATCTGTTCTTGACATCATCCCACATCACACCTCCATTACTGCTTCATACACAGTAGGCATCTAAGAAGATGCTCATTCAGAAAGAGCAGCCAAGCTTGTGTGTGCCTTACTTGCAAACGTGGACTCTGAGAAACTGACATATAACTCTAACATTTTAGTGTTCGCATTTGCCCCTCACAAACAGTCAGGCCAGGCTTATTCATATGGTTCCTAGGGAAGCAGGAATGAGTTCAGGCTTCCATCAAATTAGTTTCTAGACTAGACAAAACAGATTATACTAATGCAATTTCTCCAGTAATTCCTTCCACATGACAATTTTTCATCTCTCTCTGAATCTGTGTGCCTTTCATGTATATGTTTTTAAATTAGATGGCTATAAAAAAAGAAATGGAAAGAAGAGATAAATCTTCTGAATAATTAAAGAATAAAATGGAGGATTGTTTTTATGCCTGAATGGTCAAATTAGTTGTATATATTGATTTATTGTATTGATAACCACTACAAACTCTGCTTTATTTCTGCCCAGGGAACAAATAATGGAAAACAAAATATTCTAATTCCTCCCCTCATGCAATTGATATCAAGGTTTTTGGAACAAGTCCCCTGCTTAAAACTTTTGAATGATTATTAAAATTATTCTATGAAGTTAGAGAGCAATCAAAATCACTAGTCAGAGAACCCAGTGATCTTTCAAAATTCTGCAGCTGAAATGAATAGAAATAAATGTTGCTGGGCATTTGTTTTCATTAAGAAAGTTTTATGATGTTATTCTGACACACACCCCCTCCCCACATTAGAACATTCAATAATTTCAAACTTTGCCAAGGAGACTCTGGAAGCCACAGACTCCAACTTGTTTTCCCAATTTAATTGAATCTGTCCTGATTCTATTAGAGTGACATAAATTATAGCAAAAACTTAATAAAGTGGACAGCTAAGTAGATTTTCTATCCTCTTCAGAATAAATATGATTAAACCGATAACATGCAGATTTAAAAAATAATTTACCCTATAAGAGAAATCAGAAACCAAAACCACCCCAGTCAGACAATTAAGGGAAATAGTCTTAAGATGAAAATAAAGGAGAGAAAAAAAATGGTAGTGACTTTTTTTTTCAAACAGTAATTAATATTTGGGATGGGTCTGTCAAGGCCATCTTAGTCAGATAATAAAACCAGACATGTTCCTGAAAAGCACAGGACAGGAAGCAGATGGTGGCTGTACCCAACCTCTATGGAAGTAAGACTTCCCACAATCACTTCTCGTTTTGAAATCCCCAATTGTTCTTTTGCTATCATCTCTTGCTTACCATCTTACAGATTAATGTAACACATTAAAACAATCAAATTATAAAACCAGCACACCACAATTTTACAGAATTTCAACTCAGTCATAGTGAGATTTCTTTCTCAGGCAAGTGTCTAGGAGAAAACTGAAAACATGATATACAAAACCTGAAAAAAGCCGGGCGGTGGTGGCACACGCCTTTAATCCCAGCACTCAGGAGACAGAGGCAGGCAGATCTTTGTGAGTTCAAAGCCAGCCTGGTCTACAGAGCGAGCTCCAGGAAAAGGCGCAAAGTTACACAGAGAAACCCTGTCTCAAAAAAACAAACAAAAAAAAACCTGAAAAAACTACAAGGTAGTGTTCTTGAAGGATTTCTCAGTACCTTCTTGGATATTATACAATAACGTTTTTTTCTCATGTCAAATAAGTAGATTCCTACATTTCTGGAAAAGATTAAACATTTAATAGACTGTTGATTAATTAAATATTAGAATAGAATTTAATATAACAAAATAGAATCAAGATTTACCTCTGTGGAACAAACCCAGCCTGAATTAATTATTCTAAAGCACTCCCTTTCTTCTCCTTAAGAAAAGTATCATTTCCATTAATTTATGTGCTGGTGATTTGCTTACTGTGACCAGGATCCAAATTAAAATATTATATTTTTCAGGCATAAATGAACCCATTATGAGCATAGCTATCTACAAATAAGTCACTACCATGATCTTGTTTGTGTAACTCCATCATGAAGAAGAAAGTGATCAACCCCTCTTTGCTAAACTTATTTGACTTCAGACTGAAACACATGGTTTTAAACAGTAAAGAAGAAAGTGTAAGGACTTTGGACAATTGGGATAGACAGTAACATAGATGTATTTTTCTTTTCACTAAAGCCACATGATCCCCGAGTGAAACTGACTTCTTCTAAGAGACAACTGCTTAGGGCACAGGAATTATTTAAACTTTGGTTAATTTCCTGAGTAATGATTCTCCGTCTAGTTAGCCCTTAAATGTAGTCCGCTACAGTACAGTAAGGCAAAAGTAGAGTCTAGTGAAAGATTCAACTTTAAATGTAATTAGTGCTTCATAGGAAGAGGACATAGCTGGAGACTTCTTTAGTGTTAACCACTCAATACTCTATAAATTTATTCAACATCAATTTAAAATGCTGAAAAAGTTATAAAACACATATTACTGGGGATGCAATTTAGTTAGAAAGAAATTTATGAAAACATTACACACATTTGTTTGTCTAAAATTAAATTGTGAAATATGTTCTTGGTCTTTTTATTTTCCATTAATTTTCCTCTTTTATAACACCTTAGAATTAAGCAGGGATCCCTGCTTTTATTTCTGACTTACAGACCAAGTTAAGCACTAAGTCTAAAGAACAAGCCCCACCCAAGCAGGCTTGTTACTGACTTGGGACTTCTGCCATTATGTAATATCAATTTTTTTCATACACTCCTGCTGGACATGTCAAAACTGACTATAAGAACCAGGCAGCGCACATCTAGATGGAAATCTTAAGGCTCAGACAGCAGTGGCTAGAATTTCCTTCACTCGTATTATCTGATGACAGTATGTGCAATCTCTCCAAAGATGTAAAGATACTGAAAGCCTAATTTAATATTGTTCTGAAGAGAAACACAGATAATAATGCTCTAAGATGCCCTGCCTCCTCTTCACTCCACACTCCAAGCCCCAGGGTCATAGAAGGATATGGCAGTCTGGCCAGATAAAAGTAACTGAACACCTTTGACACTGAAAGTTCTTTCTCCAAGCACTTGTAGTTAACAAGATAGATAGTGAACACACACACACACACACACACACACACACACACACACACACACACAGAAGAGCAAAACACTTCATACCATTTTCAAGTGTTGCTTGAAATGGTCCTGTCAGACGCATGGGATGTACATTTCAAACTTGGGATTTGCTGGAGACTTTTCCTGACCATGAGCAGACAGAGGGTTAAAGTGCACACAATTTGCTCTAGCTCTCCAGTTATGTAGAAAAGCAGTGGCTGCTGAGACCTATATATTTTCCTTTTTGATGGACATCGATGGCCCTACTTCTTCCTGAGGCATCCGAGACTGACACTCACAGTGTTTTATGCACACTATTCCATAGCAGTTCTGCCTAGGGTATGAATCTGTTATGTAACAATGGCTCTCAGATTCACAACAAAAGCCCTGGCTTCAAAGACCCCTGGCAGCAGCTCCCTCCAGAATAAAATCATTTGCAAATTTTTTTTCTTGGTATACAGATACTTTAATAACATGCCACTGAAGTTTTGAGGGAATTTCAATTTATGCAAAATGAAGAAAGGGAGGAAAATAATAATGATGATAGTAATATAAATGCATACTTCAAAAGGGCTGCAATAGTATTGTGTTTATTGCAAGGCTAGACACCTTATCAGTTATCCCTCTAAAGGTGTTTGAAATTGGGTTGGGGAGGTTTTAACCAAGCTCTGTTAGCAGTTAATCAGCCACAGTTAGAATATACTGTCATATTTTTTCTAGCGAGAAAGAAAAGAAGAAAATGAAAGTGATGATTTCTTTTTATGATAGCAGTTTTTCCTGACTCCATGGAAAGAGATTTATTTTTACTAAAATGTAGGGTGTGACCTTTCATGTTTCCAGACATCTTGGCATAAAGTGGGCTTTCCTGTTATCTTCTGCTTCTGCTTGTCCCCTGGAGGCAAGTCCCTCCTACGGAGAGCCAGATTAAGGGGAATGTTGGAAGGAAGACAGGCAGGGGTAAACTGAAAGGAAAGCCCTTAATATCCATGAAGTGATTAAAATGCAGCCATGCCCAACAAGACCACACTGCTGTTATCAAACAGACATTGACAACTTCTTTGAACTCAATTCAGTGGTAAAGGGGGAAATAAAAAAAAAATTCTTTTAAGTTTGGGGACTCTCCAGGAAAAAGATTTTTTCTACACACACTGGCAGCATTTCCACACTACCCAGAGCTGAGAGTGGTCCCACACTTGGCTTGTCTCTGCCAAACTGAGTCTAGGGCTGAGGCCAGGAAAACAGCATGCTACCCAGGTGTATAGGATGACTGGTTAGCTCATCGATTTGTGATGGTTCAAAACTTGGCAACTCAAAACACAGTCTACCGCAGAGGACACACATTTTAACCTACCACTGTTAATGATCATAAACATCGTCTCATACACCCAATTGTTTCTTGAATCTCATCCTTTTCAAAGACATGAATAGAGGGAATACATTCTAAATAATTTACCAGCACTATTACAGTAAATACATGGCCTAAACATGGTTTTCCTGCTTGGCGAGGAAAGAACAGAAGGTTGGGAGAGGTATAGTAAACTAAAATAAAAACTGACATCTCAAAGTCATTCTTGTTTCAAAAGGAAAACCAACAAAGAAAGGATATATTATTCTATTTGTTTTTCTCTGCAAATGCCTAAATGAAAAAGCACCATGAGGCAAAGCACTGACCTAATAATTGTTACCCAAAAGAGGAAGGTTTATATTTTTAAGAGTTTTGTACTTAAGCTCTGCCTCTGCATCCTCCAAGTTCCTTTTAACCTCCTCCTCTGTAAACTGATCTCACTAAGCCCTCAAAAC
>CABHPQ010175348.1:0-27943 GCA_902168405.1 Peromyscus aztecus
TTGCTATTTAGATTTTGATAGCACCTCTGAATATGGACCATCATCCAGCCAAATTCAAAAGCAAACAATACAAAGTTAAATTGATAGTTGCTTTGTCACAAAATGCCTCCATGCTGCCCATTTCTTAAAACGAACCAAAAGATCAGCCGAACAACAGCCTAGAGAATCAATGGGAAATTCAAGGGCTAATGTCTGTCTCAGGAAGATGACTTGACAACGTGCTCTAATAATGTACAGCAACCAAAGCATTTTAGAAATTAATGGGAAAATTAATGGGAAATCCACTATCGATCACTTTGGATTTCTGTGGCCAAAGAACTACATTTGTATAACTTGATTGCTCAATTGCAAAGCAACATTAGGTTTCAGACTCTGGGAAGAGGAATTAGAGGAAATGAGCAATGACCTTTGTTCTAATGGAAACGGAATCAGCATCTCTGGGCACATCTTGTTTCACATTGTTCTTAATTGGTGATATCACAGAGACAATGAGAAACAGGACTTGATATTGATGGAAATTGCTCTTACAGAAGAGTGGATTTTGATACTGTGATTCCAAGGTTTTCTAATTTGAAAATGTCTGGACTATATCTTCTTTTACTAAAGCATATTTTTATGTACTAATATCAGAGGTGACAAATCCAACAAATGTCTAAAATTGATCTATAAAATTTCACTGTTCTGGGGACTCGATGACATGAAAATTCAGGTCATCTAGCTATGCACATGAAAAAGATAATTGGTTGGGGTCCTAGAGCCTCAGTCAAAAATGTCAGACAAATTTGAGAGCTGTCAGAATCATACAGAAGACACAAATAGGGTTGTCAAAGGCCCTGCAAAAATTATTCTGTATCCACCAACTGTACTGAGTTATAGGGAACAGAAAGCCCAGGGGGAAAAAAAAACATCCTGGAAGGGTCACACAATAACTCCAACTAAGCTACTTTGGCAGGAAGACGAACAGAAGGATTTCAGAGCTGTGACCGAACAGAAGCTGGAGCAGACAATACTCCAAGAACAAAGTGTCGGATGCTCTGTATCCAATGTATTGTGGAAGGTCTATCCTGTGGGTCAAGGCTCCTGCTTTGCACCCTTACTTCTTATATAATACAGAGGAAGGAAAAATGAGAGAAAAAGAGATTTCTATACGAAAATTCACTATTATGATTTGTGGGTTATTATTTCCTTGTTTTAATTTATTTTAACTTAACTGCTGTATTGTTACAAAATTATGCCTAAAATGAGGTAGTTTGGGCCATTGAATCAAATTCAGGGTGTGTCGGTTGGTGTGTATAAACATATGTATGCATGTATGTATGTGTGTATGATGTGTATACATATATGAATGAGTGTGTATGGTGTGTGTGCATGTGAGTATGTGCATATATGCATGGATATGTATGATGTGCATGATGAATGTATGCATCTATCTATATATGTGTGTGTGTGTGTGTGTGTGTGTGTGTGTGTGTGTACACACTCTTCAGGCATGTGTATATGTGTATGAGAGTGAAAGTTAATAGTAATATTTACAAATACCAAGAACTAATTAATAAAAAACATTAAAAATTTGATTTGATTTGTCTATGTGCTATAACACAGATCAGTCATTTTTGTGAGCTGCCAAACATTTGAGACTAATTTGTATGCAGTACAATAAAAATTATGCACCACATTAAAATATGTACATGATTAACTCTGTTACAGGCTTTGTTTGATTACAACAATAACCTCTATACCTGTATATTCAATCTTTGTAATTTGTTTCTCTGAAGTAATTTACAATAATCTGTGGAAACATTCCTGTTAAAAGGGTCAAATTAGGAAGTGTGCAGATAGGTGAAGGTACACAGCAGAAGACAGATGTACAGCCAAGATGAAAGAGGATTATTCCTTCTTTACACGATAGAAACATTTCAAATTTTTAATTAATTCTTTTTATTTTTTGAGAGTATAATTTAATATCATTCCCCTCTTTACTTTTCTCCCTCCAAACCTTCCCATATACCCCACCTTGTTCTCTTTCAAATTCATGGCCTCTTTTTTCATTAATTGTTGTTACATGCATATATATATATATATATATATATATATATATATATATATGAGTGTGTGTTTGCTTCTCAGTCTTGAGAAGCTTCTAAGCATAACCTTCTCAGTCTATATAATGTTACTTGTATGTATGTTTTCAGGGTTGACCATTTGGTATTGGATAACCAATTGATATTCTCTTCCCTGTCCCACTCAGCATTTTTTAGGTGCCTACAGGCACCTTTGGTAGTGTTGTGCAGGGTTGAGGCCTTGTGGGCTTTTCCCCATCTACTTTGGCATGTCTACCGTTGTTGCCCTTGTTCAGCTCATGGTTAGGCAGTTATGTTGATGAGACTTCATAGGTGTAGCTTCCAACATTCCTCAGAGACACAATCTCACAGCAAACTCCCTGATCCTCTGACTTTTACAGTGTTTCTGCCCCCTCTTCCACAATTGTTCCCTGAGCCTTAGGTGCAGAAATTGGGATGTAGACTGGTCTCCACAACTCTGCGTTTTGATTGCTTGTGGTTTTCTATAATGGTCTCTGTAGCAAAGAAAAGTTTCCTTGTTGATGGGTGAGGACTGCACTTATCTCTGAGTATAAGGGCACATAGGTTTAGTAAAGTGGGGGTACAGGTTCTCCCCTAAGGTCAGTGACTTCACTAGCCCTGGGTAGGTGGTTAGGCTTCTAGTACAAGGAATGATTTCCCTTTTGTTGAGTGGGCCTTAAGTCCAATTAGAGAACTGCTGGTTACTTCAAGGGAGGAGTGCCTCTGGTGTACTCTCAGGGTACTGCTGCCATTCTGGTGGACGTTGTGGTGCACAGGTGTCATAGCTGGGGAGGGCTATTGGTTGCTTCCTTCTTTTGGAAGCTTCCATGGTACCTTCTGGTATCATGAAGCTAGTCCTCAGGAAGGAGGCTTTCAGGTCTCTTTTCCCTGCAAAATGTTTGTCTCACTGTGTATTTTATTCTCCTCTATCTTGTATTCAACTTAAATGATCCAATCGTAGAAATAGTTCAGCTTTCATTAGAACACCTAGAAAGCTTCCCAGCCACACACCAAAGGACCTTCAGGATGCAGAAAAAAGAAGACCCATTAGAACAACAGGCCTGGCCTAGAAGAGAGGGCGAAGGGCCTCATCTTGGTTCCTCAAAGTTTTCTATATTGGTTACTGACTTTTTATATATACTCCCCAAACCATTTATGAGTAGATGAACACGAAGGTAAGAGAACAGACAGAATGGAAGCAAGGAGGAGAAGCCAGTGCTACTGAGAAGGAATTCTTGAACACTTCAAGGCCCTTTTCCCTGTTCACAGTCCCACAGAAAGTCGGTAATTGGGTAAGAGTGCCCTATTCACATTGCTCTCTCTCTCTCTCTCTCTCTCTCTCTCTCTCTCTCTCTCTGTCTCTCTGTCTCTCTCTTTCTCTCTGTCTCTCTCTCTCTCTCTCTCTCTCTCTTTCTCTCTCCCTCTTTCCCTCCCTCCTCTTTTACATCTGCTTTTAGTTTATGTATATGAGTATTTTGCTTGCAAGCATGTGTGTGTACTACATACATACCCAGTGCCCATGGAGGCCAGAAGAGGGTGTTGGATCCTCTGGAACTGGAGTTACAGACAGTTGTGAGCCACTGTGTGAGCATCGGGAACCAAAGCTGACCACTCTGCAGGAACAGCCAGTACTCTTCCCCGGCTAAGCCATCTCTCTAGACCCTGCCCTGTGTACATTGTGATGACCTGGCAGCAATATGCATTCAGTGTCGTAAGAAGTTCGTGAAATGATGCTAGAGAGCCTAGAGGAAATGGATAATCTCCTGGAATGGGTAGGGAATATAGTTGAGTGGTGATAATCTCCTCAGTATGAAGGATTCAGAACTACAGCAATAAATGCTTTAAATAATTGCCCAAGCTCCAAGAGGCAGAGAAGGAAGAGCTCAGAATATGTTTTCAGTTTTGTCAGAGAAGCTTACAGAATGGCTACTCCAGGAAATCAGTCTTCAAGTTCTTTGTTACAGATGAGTGGCAAGATAAGGGGATGTTACTTGAAGGTAGATCAATGTCCGACTTTCACCAATGCACTCTTGTTATGAAGAAAATGTTAGCTGAATCAAAATATGCACAATGCCATTCTTGATGCTGCCATGAGGTTCGTCTCTTGTCCCAAATTGGTAACCAAGTTCCCAGATCAACACTAGACTTCTATGGTTCCCTGAATGGATTTCTGTTGCCCTGAAAATTTATTTGTAATGATATTAGCAGGTTTTCAAAATCTACCAGTGTCTGAATGACTTATCCAGAGATTGTGATTTAATAAGTTCTAGGGTGGTATTTAACGTGGTCCAGCATTTCTCTAAGGAGTCTAGTCCACAGTCAAGGTCAAGTTTGGTAGAAGGACCAGGAGATGTGAATTCCTGGTGCTGACCTTTGGACAGAACACTGAGTTGACAGGATAGAAAAATCTCACTTCTTAGGTTTTTTTATTAGCTACTTACAAAAAGAAACAGACCTGAATCCATTACTAAGAGATTGGTGACAAGTGTCAGAAGAAGGAACACCTACAGACTGAAACTTTAGGCACTAAGAAAGGTAGATTTTGCAGGAGGCTTTCAGGATGGGATGCTACCCCAATGCACAGGGAAAAGACAGAGGAGATAGTAGAAGAACACACACATCTAAAACTACCACAGTAACGTTAACTTTGCTTTTCTTTTATCTTACTCCTCCACTGTAGTTTTTAAAGAGAGAATGGAACTGCCACTGAATATGAGAAAAGTGAGGATTTAGGAGGCAAGGGCTATAAATATGGTGGTAAAAGGCACACACTGAATCTGTCATCTATTTAAAATACTTAAGTTCAGAGTTGCGCCTGGAAAATATGTAGTTCAGAGATAATGAACGGGTAAAGCAGACCTCTGGTTGCTTAGGCCATCCATCACTCTAAGTCTTACAAGTTCACAAAACTCCAACTATTATTATATTCTACTCAGTTAAGATGAAATTTAAAATGTAGAAATATTGGCCATGGAGTCGTAATGGACTATCTTGGAGCCTTTGCTTAATGTTATTCGTTCCTTACATCCTATCTTCCAGAAAGCCTCATGATGAGGGCTAAATTGATCTCCTTCATAGACACTGCCAAGCTTTCCAAGAAGGACCATCTTATTCTTTCCCTCTGTATATTCATGTGTAGGCTTATTAAAAGTATTTGTATGTATATTAAAATATGAAATATGACATAAAAGAGAATATGCAGGACTTTGACAACTAGCTGGTAAGATCTAGGGCAAATTAATTTATTTTCTTAAACCTTTGTTTTCCTGTGTGGTGAGGAGGTAATTATTTATATCTCTTTAGTTCATTTCAAAGATTAAATGTGAGCTTAACAATATCATCCAATAAGCAGGATTTAGTGGGCTACAATTAGAAACGATTAAATATTTTCTCAAAATTGCCTTTTAAATCTGGTCAGCTGAAATGTCCTTTTCTGTCTCTCAACAATAACTCAGATATATTTACAACTGTTTTTGCTACTTGACTTTTAAAAGCAAGTCTCATCTTGAGAAATCTAGTTCAATCCTACATGCATGCTTCAGTTGCTTCTGCGGTTGTCTGCCATCCAGATAAGAGTGACCATTATTAGAAGTCTGTCCGTCTATCCTCCTGGCACTCTGAAACTTCTGAGAGTTTCAGCACTGTGATAGAAGAAAGAAAGGAAGGGGTAAATGTCACAGTTACTCACTGCTTCAGTCATGGAGCCTTGGGTCTCTATGACAGAGACTCAAATGTGTGGTGGAATATTAGTTGAAGATGTGTTACATTTGTTTATGCTCTGGAACATTTGTTCAATGATGCAAAGATGTGTGGCATTCTTTTATGTAGCATTTGTTTAACGCTATGAAGCTGTGTTACTTTGCTCGCCTAAAACATCTTATTGGTTTAATAAAGAGCTGAACAGCCAATAGCTAGACAAGAGAAAGGATAGGCAGGGTTGGCAGCCAGAGAGACTAAATAGGAGAAATCTGGGACGAGGATTGGGGAGAAAAAGGAGAGGGAGAGGAGCTCACCAGGGGCCAGCCACACAGCCAGCCACAGAGTAAGAAGTAAAGTAAAGTAGATGCAAAGGTAAAAGCCCAAAGTCAAAAGACTGATGGAATACTTTAAGAAAAGCTGGCCAGAAACAAGCTGAACTAAGGCCAGGCATTCATAAGGAAGAACAAGAATCCTTGTGATTTATTTGGGAGCTGGGTGGTGGGCCCACCAAGGAACCAAAGAGTAAATTAAAAAATCTACATAAATACTGGGGTTTTAGAGGTTAATGTGGGAGACTCTTCAGGGTCCCAAAGAAATAACAACTAAAGAAGGAAGTGAATAGCTTCTGAAGCTTCCTGAATGGCTCCTCTCTGAATGTAAACAAAGCCCACAATGACAAGTTTTCTGTGGATGTGAAAAAAAAAATTTTTGCCTTCTCTCTATAGAAAGAACAAATAAACTTGCTGAAGGGCACAGCTATGTGAAGTCCATTGTTTGCGTGACCGCCTCTCGGCAGCACACATTAATTTGCTTTTCTATTGACTTAGAAAATTATGGTAAAATGAACATAATACAAAATTTACCCTTTTAACCAGTTTGAGGGGGGCAATGAAATGTCTTAAATTAAATCCTAAATATTGTACAACCTTTTCCTCTGCCCATTTCTATAATTGTTTCTGAGACTGAGTTCTAGATTCATTAAACACAGTCTTCTTTTACCCAAACTTCCAGCTCTTAACCACAGAATTTCCTATTATTATTTCCTATGAGTTTGTCTAAGTGATAGAGATACAGTCATCTGATATATATTATTGTTTCATGTCTGGCTTATTTCACTTAGCAGAAAATCCTCACTATTAATTCTAGTCATAGCATTTGCCAGGATTGCCTTCTTTTAAAGGCAGAATAGAATTCCATTGTATGTTTATGTCAGCTTGTTTATCTGTTCATCTATATATACAAATGTGAGCTGCCTCCCACCTTTTGAAAACTGTGACCAGTGCTACTGTTAACATGGTATCTATATTACATGCATGTAACATATTTTCTTTATTTAGTCATCAATGGACATTTGGGTTGCTCTCATCTTCATTGTATCTTAAATGACAATTCAGATAAAAGTTCATGTCATAGGCATTGATCAATTTCTAGAGACATTTATCAATGCATTTCTTTCTTTGGTCCCTGACTTTTTCCAGTCTATGTGTGGCTGACCAGCACTGGGGTTGTGGTTTGATCTATGTTTTCTGGGAAACAGTTGTCTTTAGGAAAGTCCTTGGTAATTCATGCTCTAAGCTAAATTGATACTTTACCTGATTTGTCTGTCAAAACTGGGGTGTTGAGGTAAGGGTATTGAGAGCTGGGGCCTGCCAAGCAGGACAGGACACAAATATCTATTGCAATTTTCTTCTTGGGTATGGCTGCCATGGAGTGTCTAGACTGACCTTGGCTTTAGTTCCCCCAAACCCAAGAACAGCTCATGCTTTCCACTGTTTCATATATCTCAAAGGAGGTATGCTTTTCCCATGTGCAATCAAACACACGAACCTCACCTGTGTTCCTCCTCTCTCTGTTCTTTTTTTTTTCTTGTTAAAAGTAAGACAAACAAACAAACAAACAAAACCCTTTTATTCTCAGATTTAACCTCATAGGATTCTATCAGTTTTGTTCAAGGCCATTTAGCTGGCATCCCTCAAGGCTAAAGGGACTGTAAAATCCAAGCTATACTTTTGAAATCCAACTCACTGCTGTTCTTCGCACTGGCTCCCATCTAAACCCTGGGAGTTTAGGTTGACTTACCCACTCAGCCATTTCTAATGAAAAACCCTCATGGTGCTCAGGTGGTGGAATACAAAACTACAGAGCAAATGTCAACAGACTAGGGCATGAGCAGACTTTTCAGCAGATTGGACTTCTAAAGCCCAAAGCTTACCTGGAAAATTAGAATGTGCACAGTGTAATTTTCACTTTAGGGGCTGGATGCATTTGCTCCTCCAAGGCTTCTAGAGATTTCATTCTCTGTTTGGGTGGCTAAATCTCATACTTAACTGCTCTGTATCTCAACCTTTTTCAGCTTACAGGGAGCTCATCTCCCCTGCGGACCAATAGTTTCGTAGTTTATGACTTCTGTTCTTTCTCTAACTTTTTCTTGTAACATCCAGGGAAGGACATATTTAAACAAGGCTCAGCCCTGCCGACTACAGAATATCCTCCGGTTTCATCTATAAGTCAGTTGTTGGACTCCACAGCTCGCTCCTGTCTTCACTCACGTCCCTGCTCTTTGCAGTAAATAGGTCAATTCCCAGCATTGAATCCCTCGTTTCTTTCGGCTATTACACTCTCTTTATTGGTCTATTGTAACCATGAAAGCCAGAGGCATGAAGAGCCCCTTGTCAATAATAATGATATCAATAATAAAATAACATTTACCAAGTGTCCGTCTCTTCAGGGCCTTCCTCAGGAAAAGCCTTAAACTCTGCCTGCAAGATGGGATTTTCTTAGCCCTGCTTATAGGTGGGGAAACAGGCTTATGGAAGGGGCTTACAGGTTTGCTCAGAAGCACCAAGCCAGAAAGCAATGGAGCAAGGTTTCAAGTTTGGGGCTTCTGAGATTTCAAAAATATAAGGTTGTGAAGTGTGATGATTAGTAAGGACTGTGTCTTTTGAAAAATTCCACAGAATTCCCCCAGTACAAAGTCCAAGGTCAGGGAGTGGGCTCTTTCCCTCACGGGGTGTGCTCTAAGACTGTGTTGTGCTTTTCATCTTCCTCTCTGAAGCCAGACTGGATGTCCTGGATCTGTGTCTACAAGGCACTGTACACAATGGAAAATTTACCTTCATAGCTGTGTTCCACATAAATTGAAGTGTCAGTCATCACCCCATGTTTTACTGTTTGCAGGCCCCCAGTTACCAATGATTCTGTATTATAAGCCCTTATCCCCCCAGTCAATCCAGATGGAAATTCAGACATCTCCTTGACACAAATTAATTGATTTTGGAAAACAATTAAAATCAGTAAATGACTGAGGTCTCACCATAGGGGAAAATTCCCATTCTGTTTGGAAACACACGTGAGGCCCTGTCAAAATTTAAAATGACTTCCATTCCTATTACTTTGGAGTCCCCAGAGCTAATGTTAGAGAAGAAAATGTGATTTGTTGCATATGCATGTGTCATTTGCCATGAAGCTGTCCCTTACCTGGGTTTTCCAGAAAAATAGTCGCAACTCCTAGTCAGTGCCCAGTGGCTGTCAATTCGCTGTTTGCATCCCCTGCCCTTCTGGTGGTGCACACTTCCTCCCCTTCCAACCCTGCCTTTCATTTGGACAATGAGAAAACGCAGCATCAGCATCCAGAGGTCTCCATGACCTTTTTGAACTTATGCCCACTAAATGATGACCTTCTCTAAGGTATCCCAGGACCCCAACGCTTCCCTGGACCTTGTTTCCCACAGTATAGAGGATCTGATGATATTTAGTGTTAAGTGTCTGCTCTGAAGGACAGGCCACTGATTTCCAGGACCTGGTCCTGAAATTCCCTATGCCTGACCTTCACTGACTTTGGAATTTCGTTGTGCCTTTTCCCTCGGTGTCCAGCTTGATATCTGTTGTTCTAGTGCTCCACCCAAATTCCAGGGGCTCGGTAGATCAGCACCCGTTGTCAGGTGTCTTTCCCTAGGGGAATTGCTTCCTTTTGCTTTGGACTTCATCCAGAGCCCATAGTTCCCTCTCTCATACTATGTGACTTTGGTTAGCTCCACATCATACTCCTTCTCCCAGCTGCCTCAGAGAGGAATTTTTTTCCTACAACATAGCACTCTTGTTTGATATTGTAGTCTCTGGAATGTCTAGCATACTTCTTTTAATTAAAAAATAATAAATTATAATTATATATAATTACAAGAGACACAGTAATGCTAGGACATAGAGTGGAGTAACTGGTTCAAGTTAATTAATGTATTTACCACTTTAAATACCTATTATTTAGGCCTTTTGTCTGCCTTAAACTTCATGTCTTTTGACCAACACCTTCCCCAAGCTCCTTGCTTCCTAGTCTTTGGGAACCAGGATTCTACTCTGAGTGCTGTTATTTTAGATTCTACCAATTAGTGAGAGCATATGGTTTTATTTCCACCTAACATACTTTCTTTCACATAGCACCTTCTCGGTCAACATTCAATTTAATCTAAAAAAATAGTAAATTTGAATTGAAACTGATATTTACTGCATTAATATACTACTAAATAAGGGATAAAGAAGATTCTAGAAAGAAATAGGGAAATGTAAATCTGCAATATCAACAACAACGACAAAAAAACCTGTCACTTAGCTATCCATGGTAGTTTAATCATCCTCATGTCACAGAAATGACTTTGGACCTGTTGGACAATTGCGGCTGTGAGGATTAGGAGACACAAAGTGTGACATTGTCTGAAGAGATGGTGTTAATTTCTTCTTCATTCATAAAATTTGCCTTCAGCTGGAGCATTGCATTATTAGAGACATAAAAGGAATCTCTCACTAACAGTGTCCTTTCACTTTCCATTTCCAGAAAATTTCTGGTTGATATACTAGACAGGGCAGTTATTAAAAGCTAGCAATTTTTAAAAATATTTTCTTGGGCTTCCTATCATTTCTACATGTCCACAAAGTGGGGGGGGGGGCACTAACTTATTCTCCGGTTTTGTACAGCCTCAAGACATACGCCCAGACAGGCAGATCATTTAGCACTTCATCAAATTGTCAGTCCCTAAACATTGAATGGAGGTGAGGACGAGCTGGTTTCCTATTAATATACATTCTGTAATGAAACACCTTCACTCGCTCACTCATCCCTGGTGGCAGAGTCGGCGCTGTGAAAACAACTCTACACAAACACGTTTGTATGTGGACGTCCTCTGTTCCACTCTTCTTTGCAATTCCCTCACACAGAAGTACCTTTCTTGGAGACACACCAAAGAACCCGAAACATACGGAAGATGACACCCTTTGCTTTTGCCTTTTGTTTGTTTTTTAAACAGCTCGGAGTAAGGCATGACACCATTTTCAAACTTTGCTGACTCTGAGGGTTGACCTCCCACAGCTGAGCGTTCAGATCTGTAGCTGCTGTAGGCACCTGGTAAAATGGTTCCAGCAGAGAGACGCTGCTCTGTAAGGGGTGCAACGGTTGCAATTTAGTGAAGACCGTCTAGATTAGTGGCAGCAGAATCCATCTGCATTCCCAGCCTATGTGGGAGGTCATATGTAGAAGCTTGAATTAATTGGCTCCAAATATATATTTCTATGATGTCTTAGGGTCCATGGTGGATCAACACTTTGGTGAGTGCCCAGCCTGCCTCTGTGAGTGCAGCTTTTCATGGGGTTTTCATTAGCATCCACCCCTCTTCTGGCTTGGTATTCTGTTTCTCCACTTCCACTCTGTCTTTTCTTCTCCGTGACCAATGCCCTCTAAACCTCTTGGACATTTTAGCAATTCCGCCATATGTGCTCCTATAAATAACCGTCTAGAGCTAACCTGCTGCACAATATATGTGCAGCCCTGCCTCCACTCCTCAGAGCCACTTTTGAGGCCATGAGAGCCTGTCCATGTTGTCAGGATTAACTGACCAGGGTTAAAAAAAAATCATAGCCACCTGCAGAAACACGTTTCTCTGGGCATAAATAGGTATTGGAATCTTGATCAGAGTAGCTACGATGATGTACAAAAGACATTCAAGAAAATTAGACAGGTTGACATTCCATCATAGAAGGAGATGGCGAAGAAGGTCGTTAGACTCTCTCCTCGGATTCCAGCCACCTCCCCCAGTACCACACTCCCAGCTGTGTATAATTCTTCCTCCAGCTACACATGGAAGGTGCTAGAGTGTATAGAAAGTGGAATTTTTACTAAAGAGGGAACTCAGCAGAATGATAGGGAAGCCATCACCCTTGCTAGGGTAAGGCTTTTCAGTGACGTGACTGTTTGGGGGTCACCCATTCTATAAGCAACCCCTCACCCATGCTCCTGTAAATAAACCCAATAAATTCATTTGTGCACCAAGCTGGCCTTGGATGGAACCATTCCTTTGGTCTGTCACTGCTGCCATATTGGGTGTTGAGTCCACATTTGTTTGCATCTTCCTAGAAGTTAGGGCAACACCAGCCATTTCAACAGCAACCATCGATAGGTTGGCTGAATCAACGTGATTCCCTCTCTCACGGGACTTCACACTGGGACAATTTGAGACTGAGTATTGAGGGAGGCTTAGGGAAACGTGTTACCTTTATTGAATAGACAAAAATCCGTGCATAACGATTGCAGGTCAGAAAGGAGAGTCCGGGCCCTGTAGCCGCTGTTCCGTTGGTCCCGCCGAGGACACAGCTATGGACTACTCCTGCTGCTTGCTCCCAGTGGGCCATGGAGAAAGAAGGTCAGCAAGCTGCCCTTCCTCCGCGGCTTCAGAAAGTCCCTCCACAGTCCAAGAGAGCAAGCAACCAGCTTCCTTGGGTTCTTAAAGGGTCATGCATCTTCAGAGCAGACCACGCCCATTGGGCTGAACCCTGCCATTCAATTGGTCATTGGACTGAATGGCAGAACTCCCACAACAACTGAATGCATAGGAAAGACCAGGCTGAGTCAGGTATTTTGTCTCCAAGTGGGGTACGTGCAAGCAGAAGTAACTGGTCCAAGAGAGGAGAATGAGACTTGGAGGGAGCAGAGGAGAGGACTAGGTGCTTAAGTCTACGGTGGAAAACTTGCCTAGCCTAGCTATTTTCCCTAGTTTGCATGAGACCCTGGGGTCAACCCTCAGTACCCCCACAAAAAAAGGGAGGACAGCATGATTCCCGAGAACACGGTGACTTCTGAGTTTTGAATTTCAGCCTGTCCTTGTTTAGCTCAGACACACTTCATTCCTTGTCTTTAGGTGGTCCTGAAGGACTGCCCATAAATAGCTCTTCTTTTTCCTTATGCTGCCCTGAGGCAATTTCTGTTCCTTTCAACAAAATGTCCTTTCACCAAAGCCTCTTTCTTCTGCCACCCTGGGTTCTGGGGCTCAGCCTTGCTTCTCTACATCTCCTCCACTCCGTCAGAAGCTGCCGTTTGACATGCTGGGAACAGTGTCAGTGGCCCACTTGTCTACTTTATAAATAAAGGTAATTAACGGATATTGCCTTAACAGACAACCTTTGAAACCTCAGCAGCTGAGCTAGATAAGGTATATTCCTCCATCACCTACGACCTGATGGCAGTCAGGCTGCTCTTCTCCATCCACGAGCTACGTCATCTCTAATAAGTGATTTTTTTTTTTTTTTTTTTTTTTTACAGTTACCGAGGAAGGAAAAGCAAGGCAGAGAGGCCACAAGGGCTTTCAACGGCGTTGAGTTGGGTGTGACATTTGCTGCTTCAGTTCTGCTCATCATCCATTTCACCTCAGCATCTGGTTTCATCCTAACTGCAAAGTCTGAAAAGAACATAACTATAGAGAAGGACATTGAACACTGGGGACTAGCCATGTTTACCCTGGACTCTTATTTGCCTGCGGGGTTCGATGGCTTGGGTGGATCCCCAGACAGTTGCCTATGGAGTAGCTTGGAGGGACAGATGTGTTGTGGTTTCCTTAAGGGAACTTTAGACAGCATAGCTGTTCAATGGTTCACATAGGAAAGGTAGGGGAGGCCTGGTGGGTAAGGGTGTATATGTCACTCAGGGAGCAGGGTCATAGGCCAGCCTAATCAAATATTGTCATCAGACCTGAGGAAGCTAGACTGCTAGATGTCCTAGGACACTTTCCCTATCATTCTGGAACCACCAGTCTCCCCATCATATTTGTTAAAAGAGAAAACAAAAAACCTAGTTTCTCAGACCTTGGTTGAGTTTTCTTTGCTATTCTAGGATAGAAATGATTCAGAATGTACTGCTTTTGATACATGAGCAGGTTCTGTGTCGACCCAGAGAAAAGTAAGCAACATATAGGAAGCTGAAGTTTAGAAATAGCTCCATACAAGCAAATAGCTTAGTGGTTGCTTTATTTGAAGCAGATCTGAACAGTTAATTGGCTGCCTGTGGTTGGCTGATGTCTTGCTGCTGTGATTGGCTAAGATTCAGCTCCTTGTTGTAATAGAAGACTTCTGTCTTAGTCACTGTTCTACTGCTGTGAAGAGATGCCATGACGAAGACACCTCATAAAGAAAGCATTTAATTGGGGGCTTGCTTATAGTTTCAGAAGTTCAGTCCATTCTCAGCATGGTGGGGAGCATGGTGGCATTCAGGCAGACATGGTGCTGGAGAAGTAGTTGAGAATCCTACATCCTGATCTACAGGCAGCAGGAAGAGAGGGACACTGGGACTGGCTTGGGCTTTTGAAACCCCAGAGCCCAACTCCAGTGACACACTTTCTTCAACAAGGTCTTACCTTTTTAAACAAGGCCACATTTCCTAATTCCTCTCACTTAATATCATTCCCTAATGACCAAGCATTTAATATCCAAACTACTTCAGCAACTGTACTTGCACATTGAGTTAAGTTACAGTTCACTGTGTATGGAGAAATAGGCAAACTGAAAACACATGCAGAGGCATCTTTAGGTCACACTTTAATCCAATACACCTTACAACCTTATATGAGTTGTGCAGGAGAGGTTGACTCTTGAATTTTGAATAGTTGTTGATCAGGACAGGAGAGGAAATGATTATGAATATGGGCTCTTGTCCCCGAGTTGAAATCCTAGCTCAGTTTATTTGATAGGTTCTTGAGTTTGGGTCATATGCTATTCATCTTCTCAGCAACTCCTTATCCTCTTTTGTAAAATGATAATAATAATAACAGTACTTATGCCTTTAATGTAAGGGTTAAATGGATGAACCCATGTGCTGGTGTGTTGGGAGACTGAATAATTATTCCATTTCTATCTGGAAAGGAACCCAAGCCTTTTTATAAAACACAAGTCAAGTCAGGATCATGTAAGAGCAGAATTTCTCAACTTCTTCTCCATTTATTTACCTGATGAGTCATTCACCCATTCACCAATAGCACTTCATCACCTGTCTGACTGCTTTCCTCTCATGTGTCCAGTGATGTCTGCTGTTCTAACCTGGTCCATGTTGTTCTTTCTTTTCTTCCTGGGGAAGAAGGATCTGCTAGGGTCCGTTTGTCTCTTCATGTTTTCCACTCCCTAATTTCTCAAGGACTTTCTCCTACTCCCCCTCTTCCCTCAGGCCATTAATTTCCCAGGACAGTCCCCCACCTATGCTTCTGTCAGCAAAAAAGCAGTCTGGAAAATAACTAGTTTCATGGAAAGGCAGTTTTCACCCTAGACCAAACATTTCCTCTGGCTATTCATTTCTTCACCCTTCCTTGTTACATTTCCACCAAATTGTCCATATTGATTGTATCTATTTCTAATCCTCCCAGCTACAGATGATGTAGGCTTTTATCTTTGCCACATTATACAATTGCAAAACTCACAACGACCTCAGTGTTGGTGAGTCTACAGCCATATCCCATGCAGTACACACGACAAAACCCTCTGTGCAGACGCTTTTCCTTCCCTTGGTTTCTAGAGCAAGACATCTTTTTGTTTGCATCTCCAATCTTCTGCGCACTCCTCTTCAGGTGCCTCTGTGGAACGCCTCTTTTCTTCCCAAATTCTGGGTGACATGGCAGTGGGTGAGGGCTCAATCCTCAGGTGTCTCCTTTATCAGATCTGTGTGTGTGTGTGTGTGTGTGTGTGTGTGTGTGTGTGTGTCACATGCCCACCTATGTAGTATGATGATGGGTGTCTTTCTTATTCTTTCTGCTTTATTGTCTTGAAACAGAATCTCTCACTGAACTGCAAGGTTGCCTTTTTCAGCTAAATTACTTGGCCAGTAAGCTCTCATGATTTATTTGTCTCCACTCTCGAGTATTGAGTTTATAGGCATTAGCTAGTTCTGAGGAATCCCTTATCTCTTCCTTCTGAGGTTAGAGTTATGGGCAAGCTAACCACTTCACGTTTATGTTGATGCTATGGACCTGAACTCAGGTCCTCTTGAGTACATAGCAATTACCTTAACCATGTAACCATTTCCCTCACCCTACTCAGAATATATTTGTAACATTTATTTTTATTTTTTTACGTGTGTGTATGTCTGTCTGTGAGTATGCTAAGTGGAAATCAACCAGCAACATTGGAGTGAGGAATTGAACTCGGGTCCTCTGGAAAGAGCAGTCAGTAAGCACTCTTAACCACAAACCATTTCTCCAGTCCCCTCCCTGTAGGGAGCAAGTGAAGTTCTGTGTGAATGTGTGTTGCTGACATGGGCGTTATCAAGGACATGTCAAGGACCAAAGCCTCAGTTCCATGGAAGAGTCAAAGCCTTCCCTGGGTGAGTCTCAGAGTGATGGCAAACCCTCTCTCTGGTCTGAGTGCAAATGTTGACAGTGTGTACAGAAAATGTCCAGCATAGCCTTCTCTGCTCCCAGAAAGCCATGCATAAGGCCTCAAGACTGCTCTACTACAAAGACTGCACCTTCCAAGATTAGCTGAGCCTGCTTCCTTGTTCATGCGTATGTGATAACCCTGTCTCCTTGGTTTTCTGTATACTGCAACTCCACTTCCCTGTTCATTTGTACATAATAAACATGCTGAGCATCTAGGGCTGCTATGGCTTCCGCATTTGAGAGTCCATTCCACCTGATCCTAGCTTTTCTGTGTCTGTATCTGCATATCTATCATTTCTTTTTTTCTCCATTTCTCTTAGTCGGGGTTCTGGGACCCAAGCCGTGAAAGGCATGTAGCATTACCCAGAATATTTCAATGTGGAATTGTGCATATTTAATTTCTTTTAATAACTAAGCAACACATGTCTTGTGCCTTACTTAACTCAAATGTATGTTTCTCAGCACTGTCCTTCACCACTTTAACTGAAATATCTGTTCCCTCTCCTCACCAACTCTGTCATTATTTTGATTACGGCACTAATGAAATATTTAGGTATTATTTGCCTCCCCTGCATGCTCTTTATTGCTATCTGTAGAGGTAGAGAGTGTGTCTGTTTTATCCACCACTGAATGAATGACTTGTGCGATGACCCCTCTCCCTGGGACCTTTCCTCCCTCCGATTCTTCTTGTTAAATCCACCTTATTCTTAATGACCTGACTTATTTTTTTTTTTACCACCTTTGGGAACTCTTCCCCAGGACAAGCTCTGTCACCATTTCCATGGGTTCATTAAGCATCTTTACAATCCTTTGCATGGTGCACACTCCCTTGGGCAGCGATTGTCTTCTGGCTGCACAGCCCACAATCCAGGTTTCAGCTTCCATCCTGTGCCATTTGCCTGGGATGAGAACTCCATCTCTGCTGCTAGAAGAAGACACTGCCCCCCTCTTCCCATGGTGGCAGGATGCTGCCTTTATCGACTTCTCCGGCTGTAGATGGCTAGCCTCTATCCAGGCCCTCCCTGACAGAGCTCAGGCATCCTGCCCCTAGAGAAGCAGAGCTCTGCTTGTCCTCCTGCAAGTAGCCACCACATCAGAGGCTGCAAAATGTCAGTTGCCTGGTGCTGTGCACTGTGCATGGGGTGGCGGGTGTGTGTATGTGTGTGTGTGTGTGTGTGTGTGTGTGTGTGTGTGGTGTGGTGGTGGCAGGGGAGAGGCTGCTTGGATAATAACTTGTAGCTATTGTGACTTGGATTAGAACAGTCATTTTTTTCTTTTTGTTCATCAATTTTTCTATTATCCTCAAGACTGAGTGTGAAACATTCATTGGAACACATCCTCATTGATTCAACCCCTGAAAATATATTGGCATTAATAACGTGAAACTCTAAGGCACCGGGCATAATGAAAACAACTGATTGCGAACATAATGTGTCTCAGGATATTTTTATGTGGTAGCCCCATGCATTCATTGCTGTTAATTACTAAGTCAGCACGTGGGGGACCAGGGCACTGTATCTTTGAGCTATAGAGCCCCACCTTTATTTGGTACTTATATGATTATCCAGAGGAAATAATTTGACTGGTTATTGCTAACAGAGTTTAATTTGTGGCAAAATAGAACAAATCTGTTGGCAATGACTAAGTCATACGGAGCTGAGCCTTCAGATGGCTCAGCTGTGGTCACTTAGAAGAGATTTGTTTAGGGGTCTTTTCATATTTAGTCCTTTTGGGAAGTTTCGAAAACCAGAGGCTCCTTGAGATCTGTCAGTGTACTAACTCAGCTTGTAATATTTCACACTTGGACTCCTTGGCTAAAGCCAGAGAAAAAAGAGCTTTTCATTGTTGACTGAGTGCTGTGGCCATGTGTTTATCTTGATATACAGCTTTAGCCTGATCATTTCTGTGTCTCTATGACTCAGTAAGAGTAAAGTCTCAGCCTCGGGCTGGTGGGTCTCACTAGCCTGAATGATGTCAAAAATCACCATTTTGGAATGCATGGAACAAGGAAATTACAAATCTCATGGACATATTTAAAAGGAATGAAAGTCTAAATGCCAATAAATTCTAAGAACCTCCAGCTAACTACTATTAATCTGTCATTTGCATTTCTGGGCTTGTAATTTCAGTGCCTCCAAATTCAAGTGTGCTTAGAATATTCAGGATAATACTTGCAAAATTTTGTATTTTATTCCACTCTTTTATCATAAGTACTCTTATTTTTATATTCCTGTCATATTTTGTACACTTTCATTTTCCCTCTGTAACTAATATTATTATGGAAGTATCCACACCCAGGAATATTCACATATTTTATTCATTACTTAGGCTATTCTGTGAATAATTTTCCTGCTAATTACATGAACATTTTAAAAATCTCATCAAGTTATTGAAAAATTCCTTTTTAGAGGAGGTTGAACCCACTTAAATCCTTTTTGCTAGTGTGTCACGTAACAGTTTTGTGACAATATTGTGAATAGAATCAAAGATTTTCAATTAGGACATTTGTTAATATTTCATATAAAAAGACATTACCCTGTTTCTACTAGTTTTTAAGTAGTTTCAGAGAGTATTTTCTCAACTTTACTTAGTAATTGTTGACTCTGTGTGGCTTATCTTATTATGTCCTTTGCTTTTTTTCTTTTAGATCTAGATATTTGCCTTTTCAATGTCCATAATTTGATGCAAAATTTGTTTGATGCAAAATTCTTAGAGCTTATTTTTGTATACTTTTTCATATGTATTTTAGTCATGTTGCTCTTTATTATTGTGCTTTGGCATTAAATATTTATGTAATTGAATCTGTTGATTCTCCACAATTTTTTCACTCCTCTGAAGATGTATATAATCGTATAAGCCCATGTGCTATTGGTTTTCTTTGATTAGAACACCATATTTGCCTTTTTAATCATGTGGAAATTTATTTTGGCAAAAAGGCGAAATGATTATTTCACATTATGCAATCTTATTCTTCCATCAATTATTAAAGAACTCAAGATCATTTTAAATGCCCTGCTGGCAGGGTTATAATTTGGAATCTCATACAATATGCATTGTTGAGACAGGTAGTTTTCGGGGAAGGAAAATGAAAACTAGATATGGCCTCATTTCGGTGGGGGTGGGGGCATGTTAGGGACCGCTACACTGGCGCTTCCCAGTGAGCACTGAGCACTACACCAGGAAGCTCTGTCATTTGCATCATTCTCCTTTACTATGGCTTGCTTGTTGCAGCGCTCTCCTTCTCTCTCTCCTGTCTTTTCTCTGATGCTTCGTTTCCTCCATCTCCCCCTTCACTCTTGCCCTTCCTTGCCTCATTTCTCTCTAATCACTCTTCTATCCACACCTCCACCAGGAGAATGAAAGCCCCGTTCTCTGGAGAGACATACACCTCTAAGTCAATTGCACAGACTAATCTGAGCACAAACTTACAAGTTAAGCAGACTTGGATTCAAATTCTTTGTAATAAGCAATTGCAGGCAGTCTCTGCTTGGCAGGGTTCTGGCATGCATGAATTCAGCTACTGCCATTTTGCTACATAATTAAACTTGCAACAGTATGGTCCAAATATCAGTCACCACATATATTGACTGTGAATAATTCGATAAAGTCCAAATTTCACTGCCAGCTCCTCAGTCCACAAATCGCTACCCAAATAACAGATGGGTAGTATGATCAGCAACCAATCCAATCTATCATGACTTTCAAAGACTATTGAGGTTGGCCATGGTATGTGTTACTCAGCTCAGGGAAATAGTGAAGTGTGTAATCGTGTTGCCTCCTCATCTCCTGATAATAAATCTGAAAGACGTCTTCCAAAACTGGATAATTCGCAGAGTCAATTGACCATGAAAAAGAAGGGAGATAAGTAGGATGAAATTCAAACCATAAATAATTGAAATTATAGAAGGAAGAGGCGGCCATGGAGATGCTGAGGTTGACATCATTCAAGGGAGACTCGAGACGCTAGTGTTGAAAGACTTCTTGAAGGCCAGCCAACAGGACAGGAAATGAAAAAAGTGGTCCTGATTGGAAGCTATGATGTCCCAGAAGGTCATCATTAAAGGGGTCCAGGGTGACCCTTTACAGCATTAAATGAAAAAAGGACAAGATGTTAGAAGACCATGAGAATGCAAACAAAGAATGAACATTCTCATGGCACAATTTCACAGTCTGTGTTGTAAGTTATGTGATAAGAAGGCAATCAGCGCTCAAACTACTACCAGTAACTTTTAAAAAGACTCATGTATTTTCATATCATATACATTAATTTTTAGCACATGTGTATGGATATCCACCACATACATGTCTGGTGCCTGTGGAGGCCAGAAGAAGGTATTAGGTCTGCTGGAATTGGAGTCACAGAAGGTTGTGAGGCAACATGTGGGTGCTGGGAACTGAACCCAGGTCTTCTGCAAGAGCAGCCAGTGTTCTTTGAGTACTGAGCCATTTCTTCAGCCCGCCCCCCCCATTAATCAATTTTTAATGGCAAAGAAACAAATCAATTTACTTTTCTTAAACTCTACTCAATAATTATTCATTTTACAAATTTTCATTCACCTATGCATTCATGATTGTTATAGAATTGTTCTATTTTAAGAAAAAAAATCTCATTTATTTGGAAGACTGCTTTGCATGTTTCAGCTTGCTGTTATCACAGTAGGTACTACCAAGTAAAGTAAGGACAGTCTATCCGAAAGTTTTCTCAGCTTTAGTTTTTCCCCTATGAGATAAACAACTTATAGGATGGTTCTGAAAGTTAAATGAGGTGATGCATATAAAGTTCTCGGAGCGGTTGTTGCTCAGTAAACTTTAAATTAAAAGTTGCTATTATTAATAATAATATCAGCCAGGCGGTGGTGGCGCACGCCTTTAATCCCAGCACTTGGGAGGCAGAGGCAGGTGGATCTCTGTGAGTTCAAGTCCAGCCTGGGCTACAGAGTGAGTTCCAGGAAAGGCGCAAAGCTACACAGAGAAACCCTGTCTCAACACCGCCTCACAAAGATAATAATAATATCACTACAACCAACCACCAAGCAAAGTCATGTAGAACAATTCTACCATGTTGAGTTTAATGAAGCTTTTACTGTTTAAAGCATCTGCAACATTCCAGAATTGAATAAGAAAACAGGGCAGTGAATTTGAAAAAAGGGGGGAGGGAGTAAGTATTTTTCTAGTCACCTTGAAACAACACCCACAAAGGTGCCTGAGCCCCAGTGGAAAACAGCTATACTACTAAAATGAAATGTAAGCATCTGCTGCTGGAGAATTATCTGGAGAAGGGGAAAAGAAAAAAAGTGATCCACCCTTCCAGTTTCAGGAAATTCAAGTCTACTTTGAAGTTAAAAAAAGTTAACCATTTGTTAAACATCTCATTTTGGTTTACTTTCGAACAGAGCAATTTGCCTGTAGAGAGGAATCCAGAAGTCATTATTAAAAGCATTATTAAAAGGCGTGAAGCTGAGTGGAGTCAATTCAACAGGTTCTCCGCTATTTCTCTAGAGAAATTCTTAATTACTGTCTGATGGATCCCACTTCCCTACAGAGGGTTCAGTGGGCACAGGAAGTTGTAAAATCTCCGTCTTTTCATCCATTGTTAGCTATTTCTCTCATCACAATTTCTTATAATAAAGTGTATATACTTGATTTAATTTTTATTGTTTTCTATGTTTTATTATGAAACCATTACACTAAGGAAATAATGTGAACACCCCAAAGCAATAAAACTCAGACCTTCCATAAAGCTCTTCTCAGAGTCAGGTTGAGTTGGTAGCCATGGCCAATGAACCAAGTCCAAATTCTCAAGAATATCACAGAATCCTAGCTTATACTCTCCTACATTTGAGCCCACTAATGCGCTTTCTGTCTTCCAAATACACAATACCCATTTCTGATGTAGTGTCCTTGACCTTTTATTCTATTCTCCTCAAGCTGACCTTTCCCAGCTAATGTTTGCTGGGATAGGAGTTTTCATTTTCTTCAGTGGTGCAGCTACCAACAAGTTGCCCATGGCTAGAAAATAAACCTACTGAGTCAGTATCTCTCTCTCTCTCTCTCTCTCTCTCTCTCTCTCTCTCTCTCTCACACACACACACACACACACACACACACACACACACACACAGGAAGGACATCAAAGTAGGAGGCAACTTTTTGAGGAGAAAGAGCATTTCTGTGGGATGGAAGGGAGGAGGATAATAGAGCATAATTGGAAGTACAAATGGCCAAAATTCACTATATACATGTATGGAACTCTCAAAGAAGGAAGATAAATAATTGCTTAAATGCCCTTCCCTTAGTTCTTGGTCCAAATATTGCTGCCTTTAAAGTCTTGCATGGGCCCCGTGTCTCCACTGAGTTCTTTCCTGGAAGGTCATCCTTCCCCAGCGTGGATGCTTTTTGATCTCCTGTAACACTAATGGCTCATATCTCATCTTTTGACACCGAATATTTCCAGAACTTGTCATATTGTTCCAAAGCAGGCTGAGCTCCTAGAACACCAGCAAGCACTCTTCTGTATATTTACATTTATTTCACAGATAAGGACCCATGTAATTTACTAGAGTAACCTCTGAAGGCAGAAGTAACATCTTGCTCATCTCTGTATTGTAGCGTATACAGTAGAAGCTCAGGAAACAATCATTGAGGCTGGGGGTGTAGCTCAGTTTGTGTGTGCTGGTCTAGTACCTACAGGCTCTTGGTTGTCTCCAGGATTGCCTTTCTAAGGTTATAGGCTAAATGTAGGGCACACTTGTGTACTCCCAATACCTAGAAAGCTGAGTCAGGAGGATTGCCACAACTTCAAATGCCAATCTGGCCTACACAGTGACTGCTGGGCCAGCTTGGACTAGAAAGGGAGACATATCAAAAAGAAAGAAAGGAAGGAAGAAAGAAAGAAGAAAGGAGGGAGGGAGGGAAGGAGGGAGGAAGGAAGGAAGGAAGAAAGAAAGAAGGAAAGAAAGAGAGAAAGAAAAAGAGAAAGAAAGAAAAAGAGAAAGAAAGGAAAAGGAAAGAAACAAAGAAAGAAACAAAGAAAGAAAGAAAGAAAGAAAGAAAGAACCATTAAGTAAATGTGGAAACCATAAAGTATGCTTTAGGATTTTAAAAAAGGATTGTTTGGAGCAAAGAAGTGTATGGCTCAGTCAGTAGAATGCTTGCTATATGACCAAGTGGATCTGAGTTCAGATACTCAGCAAAGATGTAACACCCAGGTGCAGTGGTTTATGGTGGATATCTATAACCCCAGCACTGTGGGGAGCAATGGGAATAGATAGATTTCTGGAGCTTATTGGCTACCCAATCTAGATGATTCTATGGATTTCCACATTCAGTGACAGATGTTATCTCAGAAAACTAGGTAGGGTAACTAAAGAAGATAGCTTCGTTAATCTCTGGCCTCTGGGTGTACAGGGGCACCTGCATACACACACTCTCAGAGGGAAAGAGGGAGGGGTCAGGGAGGAGGAAAGGGAGGTATAGGGGAGAGAGACAGAGACAGAGAGAGTGGGGAGGCAGGGAGGGGGAGATTGCTTAGCCTGTTTTTTCCCCCAGTTTCATATCAGAAAACATGCCTGCCTCAATCAGTCTAAGAAAACTCGTTTCTTGTCTCTTCACAGGCTTCCCTGGAGACAAATTTCTCAGAGGCATATATTAATAAGAAGCTGGGGAACTACTACATGGCATATCACCTGTTCCTTCATGTGAGTGTTCAGGAAACTCATATTCTCTTTAGACAGGCTTATATGAACTCTGAACACAATGCAGGACAAGGAAATGAGCTTTTTTTTTTAATTTTGAGTTATTTTATGACATTACACAGTCAACAGAAATGTAAAATGTAATCCATTTTTGTTCTACACAATAAAAAAATAACTAGCTGCAGTATTTTATCTGAATTGATCAACTATTTTTATATCACATACATACAGCATAAGCAGTTTCCAATCAACTAATTCAAAGCAATCTCACTAGTCTAAAATTACATCAGCAGAGCGAGCAGAGTCACAGAACTGGAGCAAAAGTACTTCTCCATAAGCTATTGCGTGTGTGTGTGTCTGGTATGTATAGTGGATATTATGTATATCCCCATACACATGGAGGGGAGAGAGAATTTGCTTTCCAGTTGCTCTTGGCAATCATATGCCTATAGACATAAGCAGAAACAAAATTTCCGAAAAGAAACTTCTTAAATAAGTTTGATCTTCAAGAAAGAGCAGCAGACAGATTTGAAAGGTCAAATCCAGGTCCCAACAGACCAATGGGTACAGTCCAAAGGCAAGAGGAGGCCCCAGAGGCGGTATCCCGAGGGGAAGGCTCAGTCACGTTCAATTTTTCGATCTTCCTCCTTTTACTCGTTTTCCATTAGCATCCACAAGGAGACAAAAGGGGACTCCCCAGAGTTGTCTGAAGCTGCACTCCCTTGCATTCATGTTACTGCTTTTAATGGGCCAAGAAAGTGAAACCACAGTGGGGTACCATCCCTGTCATAAAGTTTGTTTTGTCCTAAAACGTTTTCAATGTGTCCATCAGTCAAAACCATTTAAATGATGGCTGCCAGCCATCACATATCCATGTCAACTGTGGCTGAATGACTCAGTTGTAGCCCAGCTTCACTGCACGAGAATCACTCCATGTGTCTTTCTGAGTCATTGTCCAGAGAACTACCCAGCTGTTTGGTATGCCCACTGCATGCAGGCTGTGAATAAAGCTCAAGGCAGTGAATCAAGAAGGAGAAACCGTTCGCTGTGTTCAATCACTGTGGATTGCAGGGGCCGGCTCTCACTTAAACAGAAAGTCAATTGTGACTTGAAAAGAGAAAGAAGGAAAGAGACTTTTGTCTTCATTTTTTCACAGGGTGGCTGTCTGTGTACATAGAAACTAGAAGTTTCAAAAACACATCACCACTCTTCTGAGGCCTTTATTGGACAGATATAACACAAACAGACTGAAAACATCTTTTTATTCGTTTCGGGAGTTTCTGTACAAAGCCTTTCTGATTTATGAAGCTCTTCCAGGCCTTGTGTCTATAGAACACAGACTCAAGAGGTTTTTCTTCGTTAGTCTGGAGCCTGTTTCATGAAGACAGGACCTCTCGGCTGTGAAGGTCACACTATCTATCACTCTGCCTATGACCACACTCAAGTAGAACCAAACTGGGATTCTGGAACATCCCAGCAGTTCTTGAGCTGTCACTTGGCATGCACGCCTGCTTCCACAAAGGAAATCCATCAGTGCTGGGCTTATTCACATTCATTTGGTGCATTGCAGTTCTCCAGCAAGGCCACAGCAGTCCTTCGCTTATGGAGGGAGCTCTTTCCAGAGACTGATTACAATGCAGAGATGGTACTGAGTATCTCTGCAGAGCATAAAAAATAGCAGCAATAACCTTTCTAATTACAAGAAAGACTAATGCGCTGACTGTGAAAATCACTGGAAAGAATGCCTGAGTTTTCCTGCTCAGAAAGAGAGTGTCGCAGAAGACAAGTCTCTTTGCTGGTGCAGTGGACATGTTAGGGGCTGCAGGAAGGGAGCACTCAGCCAGAATGTGGGGATTTATGATGCCAATGAAGCTATCCTTGAAAGGAATTGTAAAAGGCTGCAGCCTAGCAATGTGCCAGGACTAAAGGATAGTTGGTTGCCAATCCTAAGGTTGAGCGCCAGGCAGGGAAGAGCCCTGGTTCTCAGCTGATCCTCTGAGGCCTAGGTGCTACTTGTCATGTACAAAGATGTGTGGCCTAATGAGTTAGATTTACTTCTGCTGCAGCTAAAAGTGTTCAATTCCTTTAGAACAAAGTGTACAAATTCCTTTAGAACATGGAGTTAGAGTAGTCATGTGGCCACTGCAGAGGACAGATGACATTGTCTGTCGTACTCCAGCGAGCAGGTAATCCTTCTTTGTTGCTTGCATGGTCCCAGTCACTCCATAGAATTTATTGCTCACTCCTGAACAGTTGCCTTCTGTTTTTATTTTATTTTATTTATTTTATTTTTTATCACATACACTGTTCTTGGACAATCTTGACTGCGTCTAGTAGTTTCATTTAGCATGTAGGCATTAACGGCACATTCATCAGGATTTGAATCATGGTTCCTTTACTTACAATCTCAAGTGATTGAGATAATGTCTTGTTATTTCTGAAGTGGAAATTCCAGTACCTACCTTATCAAATTAATGTAAGAATAAGGTCGTGTGAAGGAAGGAAGTGCCTGCAGACAGTACACTCTTAAGAAATATTAGCAAGTATAACTATCAATAAGTATGAGTCTTTGGAAAAAAGGAAGCCATGATCAAAGGGGATACCTGAAACAGCTTTGGAGTTTTATAACAGCTGTCAATGGGTACTTGAGAAATAGCATTTACCACAAATTAGAAACGAAGCCAATTCTTCATATGCTAATTTGTAGAATCCTTGGGCAATCCTATAAATACAATTAACTTCATCTGAGAGAATGCTTACATCTCTTGCCAACATGCACAATACTGAGAAGTGACAGTCTGGGGTCTGAATCAGTCTGGAGCAGTCTGCCTCCAGAGTCTCTCCTAGGGTACTGTTCCAGTGCCTTCATAGGTGACAAGTCTATTTCAACTTGTGGCTTCTTCGCTGGATAGCTAGGATGTACTTCCAAACATGGAGCCACCGCCATAACCAAGACAAGTGAGAGAAGAACTTTAGAAAGGAGGATGGACATTAATCCAAAGCTTTCCTCTTGTGATTTGCAAAAGAAAACAGTATTTACTATTAATAGGTGAAGAGCACTTGGGTGCTGTGTAAAGATGAGAGATGGGGATATTTGTTCCCTACATTAAGAAATCCATGCATGCCACCATCTTAATGAGTTCATGTCCTAGGAAGGTACGCAAATATATCTATTGTCACATGACAGTTCAAGGGCTTAAAGAATATTGGGAGAAGTGTCAGTGGGTGTGATTGTGAGTGTTGTATGTGTGTGTACATGTGTGGGCCATACACAGATGTCAGACGTCTTCATTCAATTGCTCTCCACCATATTTCTTGAGACAAGGTCTCTCATGGAACCCAATACTCATCAATTCAGCTCTATTGGCTATCCATGTAGCTCCACGGATCTGTCTGTCTTTTTGCCTTCCCTGGAATTGGAGTCACAGATGAATACTTCCTTGTCTTTTACTTGTCAGCTAGGGATCCAAACTCAGACCCACTTGCTTGCATGACTAGCACTCTATTGACTGAGCCATATCTCTAGCCCTCTGCTCTTCTTGTTAAAGCCCCATCCTCATGGGCAACTTCGCTGAGTCTTGCTTTCAGATCACTGCACTTTTGCAAATATTTTGGTGTGTGTGTGTGTGTGTGTGTGTGTGTGTGTGTGGGTGTGTGTGTGTGTATGTGTGTGTAACGCCCCACTGCCCTGTGAGGTAACCACTAGTGATTTACATGTAATTGAAATATAATTTAAAATAATAAAGATTAAATAAAATGCAGCATGTAGGTCTTTAGTCCTACTTGCCACATG
>CABHPQ010175349.1:0-50614 GCA_902168405.1 Peromyscus aztecus
CAGTCGGTGCTCTTAACCACTGAGCCATCTCTCCAGTGCAAATGGACCATTTTTCATCCTCTCTTCAGTCCTTTCCTTTGATTTGAATGAGTAGGTCTATTTTAAGAGTCTATAAATGATGCTAGTGGTCATATTTACTTAATTTTTGTCCTGTCTCCAAAAGTCAAAGTTTTATAAGAAATTTAACCAAAGAGGAAACTTAAATGACTGCATCATGAACAGAAGAAAGCTGGTCACCTTTTTATTTTTAACTTGACAGCACTGATTATATGCAAGGTAGCCTTAAACATCTCTCTTGTGCACCAACTTTTTCAAAAATCCTACAATGCAAGAGCTATTGTTTCCTCCATTTTAAAGATAAGAAGCAGGCATAGAGAGATGGAGTAGCTTAAATAAAATTCCTCAGCAACTAAGAGAACTAATTAATTCAAACTCAGGCAACCTATGAGGTTAGTAAAAAGAAATGGGATGGTTGGTTGATTGACTGGTCAGTTGTTACACTGATTTTTTTAAATAGAAATTGGAAGCATAAATTTTCTAAATTCAAAGAGTTTAAACTTAAATTTCTAGAAAAATAAGAATTAGAGTTACTTAAAGGGGGAGAGAATTGGATGTTTTGATACAAAGACACCTTACACATTATTTTGGTGTACATGGACTCCAGTAGATCAAAACAAAGACAAAACAATATGTTATTAATTATCAGTGACCAATTTTGAATGATAGGAGGTGGTCACTTCCTAAGACACTCTCTGTCCATTTCTAACTGCACCATGGTTCCATCTGATGGTATCTGACATCAGATACATGAGCCAACAGGTCTCCTGTGCCCTCTATCCCTGAGCACTTCATTTTCAAAGCTAATAGTCACTAACATCTTTTTACAACACGATAAAGGATGTGATACACTCTATAAATGAGTGCCTGGATAATCCATATTTCAGGTTTGGAAGGCATCTACTAGCAAAATATCAAATTCCATCACTGTCCCGAGCCTATTTTCTAATAACAGGAAATATTATAGACTTCCTGTGGGCAGTTCTTATGTCACAGAAAACAATAAAATAAAGAGTATTTTGAGACAAATCATGAGCCAAAATAGCACACAAAACTGAAAGAACACAAGCTGTACATATATTTTATTTGTCAGGTGTTAATATAACAGAATAATTAGCAGATTTTGTGAGCTCTCTAATCACCAATCCATTTTAATACTCATGGATTAGCAGTATAAAATCCTGTCTTGTTTATTTTCTAGCACCTGGCTGGATGAACCATTTTGTAATTGCCAGACATATATAAATAATGACTCCTTAATAATGCAGTAATGGTTTGGAAAGAAATGGCTGAAAGAATTGCTGTGCAGAGAGACTAGTTTGATAATATATGTACTAACTAAGCTGATCAGGCTAGCTTCCAAAGCCCAGGACTGTCTCAAAAGAAACACAGCTATTCAATCAACAAGCATTCAGAGTCATTACCTATCTCATCTAATCTTCACAACAATTATAAGTCAAATACATTGCCAGGCTTTTAATTATTTAATAAATTTAAACTTTTCAATGTATTGCACATAGTACTTGGTTTCATAAGGACAATTTCTTTGTATATCATTGCTTCTGACCACGTTCACCTCCCCACCTCCCACACCCTCTACTTTTCTTTGTTCTCTCCTTTCCTCCTCTTCCCATACACTAGTCTCATCTGATTTCCTGCTCTCTCTCTCTCTCTCTCTCTCTCTCTCTCTCTCTCTCTGTGTGTGTGTGTGTGTCTGTGTGCCTGTGTGTGTCTGTGTGTCTGTGTGTCTGTGTGTCTGTGTGTGTGTCACATTTTCTTATCTACCTGTTGACAGACATCTAGGTCTGGTCTATAACTTGACTGTTTTGAATAGAACTACAATGAACATGGACATGCAAGTCTCTCTGTGCTTTATGAACTTAGATTCCTTTGGGTATGTACCCAGAAGTCCTAGAGCTATGTCATATGGAGCTATGTCATATGGTAGTCATATTTTTGTTTTTAAGAACCCTACCTACTGGTTTCCATAGTGACTGGACTAATTTGCATTTTTATCAGCAGTGTGAAAAATGTTGCCTTTTCTCTGCATCAATCACTGGCATTTATTAACTGTTTCTTAATGGTGATCCTGTGAACTGAGGTAGAAAGATGGACACTCAATGTAGTTATAATTAGTTCCTCTTTGATAGCTGAGGCTACTGAACATTTTAATATGTTTATTGGTCATCTTCATTTTTTTTGAGAGTTCTCTCTTTGTTGTCCCATTTGTTGATGTGATTGTTTAATTTCTTGTTAATTAGTCTTTTGAGTTCTTTGTCCATTCTAGATATTAACCCTCCATTAGATATGTTTTTCTTCTGTCTATAGGTGTCTTCTTCACTTGATCATTTCCTTCTATGTAGGGAAGCTTTCTAATTTCATGGAACCCCATGGCATGGTAGCAGGCACATAGGCATGATGCTGGATCAGTAACTGAGAGCTTGTATCTGATCCACAAGCATGAAACAGAGAGAGGGGACTAACTGGGAAATGGCAAAGCCTACACCCACTAGCATATCTCCTCCACCAAAACCATACCTCCTAATCCTTTCCAAACAGTTTCACTAATGGAAAACCAAGTATTCAAACATAAGAGCCTATGGCTACCATTCTCCTTAAAATCACCATACCATTGCTTTCTTTATATTTGATGCATTTTCTGTTGATTTTATTGAATATATTTTCTATGCCTTTTTCTTGATCCTATTCTCTATTATATACTCTTTTAATAGTATCCTATAGATCACATGTTCTTTTCATGCTTTCTTATTTATCTCTCTCACTGTCTGAATGTGATAAACCATTTATCTTGTTGCCAATCCCTGATATTCTTTCTTCCACTTGATACATTTTATCTGTGAGGCTTTTCATTGGATTTTTTAACTGATTTAATGAGCTTTTCATTTCTAAAATCTCAGCTTGATTTGTTTCACTATTTTTATTTCACTTCATATCTTGTACTAACTATATTTCAATCAACAGTTTATTTCAATTCTCCTAAATTCATTCAAGACTAATTTAAGACCTGTTTTATTTCACTGAGCATTGTTATAATTATCCCTTTGAATTATCTGCTTGTGGTTCCATATACCTCTCATTGGGGTTGACTGCTGTGGAATTAGGTGTTTTCAGAGAGTCATGATGTTTTAGTATTTTCTTGTTACTTGTGTTTCTGCATTGGATCTTGTTCATCTGGGGTTAAGCTGTTGGTTATATTTTTCAAAAGACCATTTTCTCTCAGTGAAAGGATTTGCAATGTTCAAATGGACTTGGTTGTATAGAATTGGTGTGTCAATTCTCCAAAGTGTTCTAGAGGTGTGTCTGAGTAGCTAATGCTCTAGCCCACATGCTGAGACACCAGGCCCAATCTTCAGCCCTAATCCAAAACAAAATGCTAACTATACAAGCAACCACAACTGAAGAAGTTGCCAACTATGAAACTACAATAATAAGTAATTCAAAAATTCATCTCTTCCACTCCAAATTGGAGGAAGGGATGAATAAGGATATTATGGTATGCCCTCAGATATTAGTTACTATGAGTAGAAATAGAACTGAGATAAACAGAGAAAGACTAGCAATTGCCATGAGAGCAACAGAGAAAACTGAAGAGAGTAGAGTAAATAGAATAAGGGAAAGAGATGAGGCATGTTCAACTAATGGTGTAATGACGAGAGAAAGGTAAGTAGTGCAATTAGGTGATCTAAAACAGTCCCAACATTCAAGCAACTGAGAAAAGAGACCTCCAACTCTAGACCAAAATGTGTTATTGGGAAAACCTATCAAAAGAAAATGGGAGCAGTGGATAGAGAACAAAGCAAGAGGAAGACAAAGCTGGTACACTAAATTGAAATTAGAAGTTAAGTTAGATTCATATCAAAGTGATGGAAAGAGAACTTGCTGGAGGCACAGAATCTGACTGTAGTCCCTGTCATAGGCACAAGTGCCAGGTCTGTGCCCTGCAGGGCCTGTCCTTCGGTAGTTCCTAGCATGGGTATAAGTATTAGACCTCTCTCTTTGCAGCCCCTCATGTGGGTACAGATTGTGAGGTTGTCTCTATACAGTCCACTCCAGTCTATCACTCAGACTCCCATGTCAGGAAATACTAAATGGTTCTGACTTAAGTTCTTTCATTCTTGCAAGAGGTATTCTATAGGCTGTGTCTCAGAGTATGATCCTGTAAAAGTCACTCTGGGTTTTCAGGATGAGCCATTCATGAAGAGACTGTTTGGTCAGTCTCTTTACCAGGGACACCTGACTTAGCTCTGAGGGAATCTACTAGTTCACATCTATCCTCAAAGAAATCACAAGACATAATTGCTTCTTGTTTTATTTACTCTTTCCATGTATCGCTTGCCTTTTTCTCCACAAACTTTGGCAATCCTGTCACTATCTTGTGGATTCCTGAAGCTCTTTATGCCCTTCTTCCATTAGAATGGCATTTTATTTTTTATTCCTCCCCTTTACTGGGTCACATGCAGACAGATTTTAGTCTTCCACCTTACCCCAAAGGTCACCTTTATCTTTAAGTAGCAGAGAAACCCTCAGAGACATGCAAAAATTTCCCACCTATGCTTCAAGACTCATAAAAGACACACCTAGAATTCATACTCATGTGTCTCTAGCAGGGGCTCATCAGATGGCAGATTTAAGAACGCTGAAGATGATGTGTTCTCATGTGTCCCATAAAGCACATGGTTCTCAAAAAAAAAACTGTTGACTCTATGCTCTAAATAACTAAATCTCTACAAAATAAATTAATAGAGTACTAGTAGACACAAGGAAGATGGAAGTAACCCTCATGCTTCTAAACTATCACCACATGAATTAGACAGTTGGGCAAAGCTATCCAACAATGAATATATGGTTCCTTCTGCCTGGAGTTCTCCTGCTTTCTCTCTTGTATAACTCATACTGCTCTGAAAATCTGGCAGACGTCCACTTCTTCGATGCCCTTACCATCTATATCAAATTCTCCCATAATATGCTCTCCTAGCACAGAAGTGTAGTTGGAAGTTTCTATTGGTGAAATTATTAAGGCCACTCCATGTCGTTAAAAGGGAGGTTTAATTTGGGGGGTAACTTACAAGTGAAGGGATAGGCTACAGGTTCTGGGAAAGGTGTAGCGCAGTCCAGCCGTGTTCTCTGGAGAACTCTGCTCGGTCTACCTCCAGTGTCCAGGGCCCAGCAACCAAGAGAGCCAGCCCATCCGGATCCCGAGTCTTCAAGGGTCCTCTCTCAGCTCCGCCTTGTAGGGGTGACAGTTACTGAAGCCTCAATGGGGGTGGTCCTTTCAGAGTTGAAATGGCTACCCACCACAAGTTTCTCTGGTCCTGCACAGGCCTTGCAGTCTGGACAAATCTCTCCCACTAAAGTCACCCAAGTAAACACACAGAGGATTACATTAATAATAACTGCTCAGCCATTAGCTCAGGTTTATTACTGACTAGCTTAAATTAACCCATAATTCTTATTTATGTTTAGCCATGTAGCTTGGTACCTTTTCTCAGTTCTGTCTTAACTTGCTTCCTCTGTGTCTGGCTGGTGATTCCTGACTCTGTCTTCCTCTTCTTTGAATTCTCCTTGTCTGCTTATCCCACCTATACTTCCTGCCTGACTACTGGCCACTCAAGCATAAGGACCTGAGTTTGTGTCCTAGAACCCACATATAAACCCGTTCATGGCAGCAGAAGTCTGTATAATCCTAGTTCTGGGAAGCTGGAGAAAGATGGATCCTAGGAGCTTATTCTTGCTGACGTAGCTCCAGGTTTAATGAGAAATTCTGTTCCAAAAATAATGTAGAGTGCATTCAAGGAAGACACCCAACATCACTGTCTGGCATACACATGTTCACTGATACACATGTATGTGCCCACAGAGCTACAACACAGAATACACACACACACACACAAACATAGAGTTTCAATTCCTACAGTAGTATCTAATAAACAGAAAGCCACTCCTTTCCCCTTGACACTCTTTTTAAGCAAACTTGGCTGGACAAAATACAACACTAATGAGATTTCTGTGTTGTTACAGACCCAAGCTTTGGAGTCACTGTTGCATGACAGCTCCATCTCATTTCTCCTTTCACTTTGAACCTAATTTCTTAGATGAGCAAATAGTACTGTGACACAGAAGGAAAGTCAGCCTGTCCCAGGGTTGCTAGAATACATCAAAATAAATGCAATGAAAGAATCAGTTTCCATGTGCTTATCCTCTGCCATGGAGCAGTTTCTAGGTATAATAATGACAGCACAGAGACCCCCACAGAGGAGAATGACCATATATGCTCTCCTTGAAACACACTAAGCAGGTGCACTTATACTGCAGCATCTTCTCAGCTGGACATAAAATAGATATGATCAAGGTATTGGGATGGAAAGTGTTTCTAGAGTAAAACTGCTCACAATATCCCTGCATGGAAGAAATTGCACTGTCAGCTCTGCTGCCAGCTTGCTCCTATTTAACAGAACTGGGGAAGTTCCTAGACACCGTGTCCCATTTCTATTTTAACACAAGAAGCCTGTCTTTCCCCCAAGAGCCTGATACTAAGCCTCAGAATATAAGTCATTCTGCTTCCTCATACTAGATATTCTTTATGAATCTTGGGCTCCCTCTATAGCTAGTGATTAAGAAGCATGTAAGCCTAAAATATACTAGAAGGAAATCTTATTGCTATGATGTCATTTGTCACAGGACTTTACATTTGAGCTTCATGTCTCATTTCTGTAGTTGAATACACTCACCAGATATACCCTGGCCCTCCTCAGGCTGACTTTAGTGCCATCCTCAGATCCCAAGTCCTTGATGTAGTTTCTACCCAGCATAACCAATGCCACAGTGACTAGCCTGTTGGTTTACTCATCCCTGGGCTCCTTGAAGGCTCTCTAAAGGATCTTCTACATGCATCTCCAGACCCTAAACAGTCCTTGGCCGTCCAAAACCATTTCTGGCTTTGAAACTCAGATTTGAATCCTAGCTGAACAAAGACTACACATTAAAAAGTATTGCTATTTTTCAACATTTTACCTATGGAAATGTAAATTTCATGAGCTTTGAAATGTTCTTTTTGTAAAGACTTTTTTCTCGGTAATTTAATTTTTTCTGTTCTTGAAAATATATTTTTATACATTATATTCTGATTATAGTTTTCTCTCATCCTGCTCCTGAAAGAATACTGAGAAATATTTTTAGTTTTTAGCCATACAAAATCAAGAACTGACCACATTTGGCAGGGAATCCAGTTTGAAGACTCAAACACTTAGCAGTATGAGCTCAGATATAGAAATACATCTCTACATATCTGCTTTATCATCTTTAATGTGACCATATTTCCATGGTAGGGATTAAGAAAGATTAGTTAATTCATTGTGAGCATTTAGTAGACAACATCCACAAGATGCATGTTCAGATGATGTTATAATCTTAATGAGTGATTTTAAAACATATTTGAGTTCATATCCTGCTATGTCAGTTAATCCATCAACTATTAAAAGAATATTTTCTCTCATTAAACATCTGGCTCTTTTTCATCATCCCTTTTGCAGTACACAGTACTCTTAGCATTACAATGAATCTTTCCTACTGCTTCCCTGACTTCATATTGATATAAAAGGATAATTCTAAATGGCAGATGGCATATGTGCTGGCTAGTTTTATGTCAATTTGACACAAGTTAAAGTCATCTGAAAAAAGGAAGGTTTGGTTGACAAAATGCCTCCATAAGATTAGGCTATAGAAAATAGTACAATAGAAGAAAAAAGAAAGCATCTTCAACAAATGGTGCTGGCATAACTGGATGTCAACATGTAGAAGACTGCAAATAGATCCATATCTATCGCCATGCACAAATCTCAAGTCCAAGTAGATCAAAGATCTCAATATAAAATCAGCTACATTGAACCTGATAGAAGAGAAAGTAAGAAGCAGTCTTAAATGCATTGGCATGGGAGATTACTTCCTAAATATAATACCAGTAGCACAGACACTGAGAGCAACAATGAATAAATGGGACCTCCTGAAACTGAGAAGCTTCTGTAAGGCAAAGAACACAGTAAATAAGACAAAATGACAGCCTACAGAAGGGGAAAACATCTTCACCAACCCCACATCTGACAGAAGGCTGATCTCCAAAATATATAAAGAATTCAAGTAACTAGACATCAAAAATACCAAACAATCCCATCATAAAAAGGGCTACAGAACAAAAAAAAAAAGAATTCTCAACAGAAGAATCTCAAATGGCCCAAAGACATTTAAGGAATTGCTCAACATCCTTAGTCATCAGGGAAATGCAAATCAAAACAACTCTGAGATATCATCTTACACCTGTCAGAAGGGCTAAGATCAAAAACACTGATAACAGCTTTCTGTTGGAGAGGATGTGGAGCAAGGAGAACACTCCTACACTGTTGGTGGGAGTGCAAACTTATACAGCCACTTTGGAAATCAGTATGGTAGTTTCTCAGAAAATTGGAAATTGCTGGGCAACAGTGGCACACACCTTTAATCTGAGCGCTCAAGAGGCAGAGCCAGGCAGATCTCTGTGAGTTCGAGACCAGCCTGTTCTACAGAGCAAGATCTAGGACAGGCACCAAAACTACACAGAAAAACCCTGTCTCGAAACCCCTCCCCCCAAAAAAAGGGAAAAAAATTGGAAATCAATCTTCCTCAAGACCCAGCTATATCATTTTTGGGCATATACCCAAGGAATGCTCAATCATACCACAAGGACACATGCTCAACTATGTTCATAGCAGCATTATTCGTAATAGCCAGAACCTGGAAACAACCTAGATGCCCCTCAACTGAAGAATGGATTAAGAAAATATGGTACATACACACAATGGAGAACTACTCAGCAGTAAAAAACAATGTCATCATGAAATTTGCAGGCAAATGGATGGAACTAGAAGATATCATCCTGAGTGAGGTAACCCAGACTCAGAAGGCCAAACATGGTATGTACTCACTCATAAGTGGATGCTAGATATAAAGCAAAGGATAACCAGAGTACAACCCACAGCTCCAGAGAAGCTAGCTAATAAGGGGGACCCTAAGAGAAACACATGGATCACCCTGGGTAAGGGAAATAAATGAGATCTCCATGAGTAAACTGGGGATGAGGGTAGGCAATAGAGCTTAGGGGATGGGGGATGAGAACATAAGGGAATGGGATGGTTGAGCTGGAACAGGGATGGAGTGGGAGAACAATAAAGAGATACCATGATAGAGGGAGACATGATGGGGATAGGGAGAAACTGGGCGCTAGGAACGTTTCCAGGAATCCCAAGGATGATCCCAGCTTAGACTACTAGCAATAGTGGAGAGGGTAATTGAACTGGCTTACCACAGTAACCATATTGGTGAATACTCTGTCATCATAGAGGCTTTCTCCACTAACTGATGGAGGCAGATGCAGAAATCCACAGTTAAACACCAGGCCAAGCTCCAGGAGTCCCATCAAAAAGAGAGAAGAGGGACTCTATGAACAAGGGGCATCAAGATCATGATGGGGAAACCTACAGAGACAACCAATCCAAACTAGTAGGTACTCATGAAATTTAGACCAACACCTATGGAGCCTGCATGGAACTGGACTAGACCCTCTGCATAAGCAAGACAGTTGTATAGCTTGATCTGCTTAATGGGACCATTGGCAGTAGGATCAGGATGCATCCCTGGTGCACAAGCTGGCTTTTTGGAGCCCACTACCTATGGTAGGACCCCTCACACAGCCTTGAGGCAAGGGGAGGGGCTTAGACCTTCTTCAACTGAATGTACCAGGCTCTGCTGACTCCTTACCTTTTTGTAGAACGAATGGGGGTGGGGTAGGGTGGGAGACAAAGGGGAGGGGCAGGAGAAGGGAAGAGGGGGATCTGTGATTGGTATGTAAAATGAATAAAAAAATTCTTAGTGATTAAAAAAAACAAGTAAAACTAAAATATTACTTTCCAAAGGTTAAAAAAAAAAAAAGATTAGGCTATAGGGAAGCCTTTAGGGAATTTTCCTAATTAGTGATTGATGTGAGAAGGCTCAGTCAATTGTGGGTGGAGCCACCCCGTACTGGTGGTCCTGATTGTTATAAGAAAGCAGGCCAGGCTGAGTAAGTCATGTGGAGTAAGCCAGTAAGTAGCATTCCTGCATGGCCTCTCCATCAGCTCCTGCCTCCACATTTCTGTCCTCTTGGAGTTCCTGTCCTGAGTTTCTTTGATGAAGAAGAGTGATAGGGAAGCATGAACCAAATAAATCCTTTCTTCTGCAAGTTGCTTTGGACATTTTGTTCCTCACAGCAATTGTAACTCTAAGACAGCATGTGATTCCTTTGTCATAATCTCCTTCACTGTATCCAGCAAACAAAAGCTCTGTGGATCATTAATTGCAAGCAGTATGAAAACTGTTGTTTTGTTTTGTTTGTTTGAAAGAGATCCATTTTTAAATGAAAAGGGACCAAAAACTGAAAAGATCACCCTAAGCAATAAGAAATGTATAAGTTTCCAAGATACATGGACATAGCTTGATCACATATGCTGTGTATAGATGCATATATATTATTTCTCAGCCTTTGGCTAAGATCAAGCATGGATGCATGCATATATTTTCCTCTCAAAATACTGATAGTAAACAGGTAGAAACTTTGTTATTTATTTATTTAATAAATAAATATTTGTTATTTATTTAAATAAAACAAAGTGTGTCATAATAAACTGACTTTCATTTCTAGGTCTGCATTTATGCCTCAGAATGACTTTATGATGTGCATCGCATCTGTGGCATTGCCTCCATTTTATGGTTAAGGAAAATGAGATTCAGCTAGCTAAATCAGTTTCCTCAAGTCAAAAACAGAGTAACACAGAGTTGGATGAAGAAGGAATATAAGTGGATTTGACCAAAAACATGGGTTATATACATATATAAAATTCTCAAATAGTAAATTTAAAAAACAGAAAAAATTAAAAATTGAGAAATAGACTAAACTGAGATACCTTCTGACTCCTACTTGGGGTTCTTTCCAAAATATAACAGAGCCTCACTTGACAACACATGCCCAACTTAGTGTACCTTTGTAACTTACCTTTCACATGGGCATAGGTTAAGAAGAATAGTATTAAGAGAAATCAGAGCTTGGAGTTAGCTGAAAACTAAGTCAGTCTAAAAACCTCAAGGATCAGCAACCTACTACTGAATCTATATCCTGTATTTTAGAAGAGGCCATATGGAAATTCTGCCAGTCACAGCCTTGGACCTACATTGCCATTTGAGGCTTCCGATAACTTGTTTTTCTTTCCAGAGACTCCAGTGCTGAGGAGTCTCTCTCTCTCTCTCTCTCTCTCTCTCTCTCTCTCTCTCTCTCTCTCTCTCACGCGCACCTTTCCATACCTCAGTTGCAGTATCCTCTTAAATCCCCATGATATGGTTCTTCTTGGCCTCTTTTCTTACTGCCTTCTCTAAAAGCACACGGGTTCATCACTGGAATGGGCAAAAAGTAGGTAACAGAAATGGATGATGGGAAAGGGACTATGAGGAAGATCTGGATGAACTAGATGATCTTATATGAAGAACTATCTGAGCTCTTCACTTAGCATCCAGCATCTAGAACTGTAAATGCTTCAGGGTGAAAAACAAGGGTGTCCTTCTGTTTTATAAATGACTTTCTCTTATAGTTTTATCTTCTCCTTCCATATCTACAAACAAGGCCATTTTCTGATAACCTTCACATTCTGGCACCTTCCAAAGACTATCCAGCCAGTCCAATCAGTCTGCATATTTATTTCTAAGAGAGAAGGGGACAGATCTCAGGGTCTCCCAAAAGTGTTATAATGCATATGAATAAAGCTCAAAGACCTAGGAAGAACAAAATCATATTCTAACAAGAACAAAGTAGGATGCTAACAATAATTCAACAAGGCTATTTATAGATGCAAAAGTAGTGCTAAGAAAGTATATATAATTAGTAACCCTGGTGCTAGCCCTGGCAGGAAGCCATATCACTGTGACAACCATCTCTCTAGGTTGAAGAATAACAGAAAAGAAACTGTGTTACTGGTCCCTAGCAGGAATTTCCCATACAGGACACAGTCTGATCAGTTACATTCACTGCTTACCTGAAGTTCACATACAGACAGGCATCTAAATAAGAAATGACTCCAACTCCTTTTTCCTATACATTGGGCTCCTACTGGTGTCTCCCATTGCCCATAGCCTATTGGAAGCCAGAACTTATGAAGACCAGATGACAAAGTCAAAGAGCAAGAATACTGAACAACTTTACAGGCCAGAGAAGAACAAAGTATGAACTGGAACAGGAGTATAGGAAGAAAAATCAGAACACCAAATCCAAGTTAAAAGTCTAAGATTCACACTAGGAAACAGAAAAGCCTAATTGGTATTGTTCCAAAATGGTTTTGTGATGTTTATAAAGATGCCTTGGATTATCCTTTATCTCTTGATAAAATGCTCACTGATGGTTCCCCTCTCTGGTCATTCTCTCACAAGACCATTTGCACAATTACAAAGAATACCTGTTATTGGTTTTCTCTTCTCAATATAAGTTACCATATCTGAGCCTACCCCTCAGTCCATGAGATTCAGCTGAGCCTCTACCTCTAGGAAGGAATATGACCATGGCCTATCCAGGAACCATATTTTATCTCCAGAGCCACAGTGATAAGATCAACAATAGGCCTGTGACTCAAACTGGTCAATGAAACTACAATCTTTTGAACCTGTCTGCTCTAAAACTCACAATGAAAGTTAATCTCCATTGTGTTGGAAATGTCTCCCATCAGTTGACTATGTCATGAGAGAAGAGCTTTAAGACCTATGGGACACTATGAAAAGATCAAACTTAAAAATAATAGAAACAGAAGGAGAAGAATCCCAACTCAAAGGCCCAGAAAATATATCCAAAATCACAGAAGAAGCTTTTCCCAACCTAAAGAAGGACCTGCCTATAAATGCACAAGAAGCTTACAAACACCAAATCGCCTAGACCAGAAAAAAGTCCCCTCATCACATAATAATCAAAACACTAACCATACAGAATAAAGAAAGAATATTAAAAGCTGCAAAGGAAAAAGACCAAGTAACAGATAAAGGCAGACATATCAGAATTATACCCAACTTCTCAAATGAGACTCTGAAAGCCAGAAGGTCCTGGACAGATGCCCTACAGACTCTAAGAGACCATGGATGCCAGCCCAGACTACTACATCCAGAAAAATTTTCGATCACTATAAATGGAGAAAACAAGATATTTTATGACAAAGTCAAATTTAAATAATATCTATCCTCAAATCCATCCCTACAGAAGATACTAGAAGGAAAACTACAACCCAGGGAAATTAGTTACACCCATGAAAACATAGGCAATAGATAATCTCATACCATCAAAACCCAAAGAAGGGACAAACACACACACTACCATCACCACCACCACCACCAACAACAAAAATAACAGAAGTTACCAATCACCAGTTATCAATATCTCTCAATGTCAATGGATTCAATTCACCAATAAAAACAACCAGGCTAACAGAATGGATACAAAAACATGATCCATCCTTCTGCTCCATACAATAAACACACCTCAACATCAAAGATAGACATTACTTCAGAGTAAAGAATTGGAAAAAGATTTTCCAATCAAATTGCCCTAACAAGCAAGCAGGTATAGCTATCCTAATACCTAACAAAATAGACCTCCAACCAAAATATTCAAAAGAGATAGATGGACTTTCATACTCATTAAAGGAAAAATCTACCAAGATGATGTCTCAATTCTGAACATCTATGCCCCAAATGCAAGGGCACCCATGTTTATAAAAGAAACATTAACAAATCTTAAACCGTACATCAACAGAAACAGAGAAATAAGGCAACAAACAGATGTTACGACTCAAATGGACTTAACAGACATCTATAGAACATTCCATCCAAACACAAAAGAATATACTTTCTTCTCAGCACCTCATGGAACCTTCTCCAAAATTAACCACATACTTAGTCACAAAGGAAGTCTCAACAGATAAAAAAAATTGAAATAATCCCCTGTGTCCTATCAGATCACCATGGATTAAACCTGAATTTCAACAACAGAAAGCCTAAAAATCTATGGAAACTGAGCAACTCTCTAATGAATTACCACTGGGTCAAGGAAGAAAGAAATTAAAGATTTCCTCAAATTCAATGAAAATGAATGCACAACATACTCAAATTTATTGGGTACAATGAAAGCGGTGCTAAGAGGAAAGTTCATGGCACGAAGTGCCCACATAAAGAATTTAGACAATTCTAATACCAGTTAATTAACAGCTCACCTGAAATGTCTAGAACAAAAAAGAAGCAGACACATGCCAGAGGAATAGAGGGCAGGAAATAATCTCAGGACTGAAATATGTAAAATAGAAACAAACAGAACAATACAAAGAACCAATGAAAGAGTTGGTTCTTTGACAAAATGAACAAGATAGACAAACCCTTATCCAAACTAACTAAATGTTAGAGAGAGAATATCCAAATTAATAAAATCAGAAAAGAAAAGGGTATATAACAACAGACACTGGAAAAATCCAAAGATCCATTAGGTCATACTTCAAAAACTTATACTCCAAAAAGTTGGAAAACCTAAAAGAAATGAGTAATTTTCTCATTAGATACCATTTACCAAAATTAAATCAAGAGCAGATCAACAATTTAAATAGACCTATAACCCCTATGGAAATAGAATCAATCATTGAAATTCTCCAAAATCCAAGTTGTTTTGAATAGGGATGTTAAACTCACACAGGAAAATACTTGGGAGGGAACTTATTAGGGGAACTGCCTACCTTGGTTGAAAGGTCTCAGATGCTACAACTCAGTGAGAAGCTACTAGCATATGTCCTGGAACCCAAAGAAGAGAACCTTAAGTTTTGATGTTCAAGGATACTGGCTACTATTCTAGGAGAAGAAAGATCCAAACTAACCCATTCACTATGGTTTTTGTTTCCCCTGAGTGCCTAGTTGATTGGATAGTGATCACTGATATTGAGGGGAAATCTTCCATATTCAATACATAGAATTACACACCAATTTGTTCAGAAATCACGCACACACACACACACACACACACACACACACAGAGAGAGAGAGAGAGACAGACAGACAGACAGACAGACAGACAGAGACAGAGAGTGTGCTGTGGAATAATCCTTTTATACACTGTGAAAATGTATTGCTCTCATTGTTAATAAAAAGCTCATTGTCCAATAGCTAGGCAGGATTTTGGGGGGGCAGAAAGAATGCTGGGAAGAAGAGGGGCAGAGCCTGAGGAATCAGTCTCAAGCCAGATGCAGAAGAAGCAATATGGGAAGCTCATAGGTGTGGTAAATGAGCCTCAGAGCAGTACACAGATTAATAGAAATGGGTTAATTTAAGATGTAAGAGTTACAGTAACAAGCCTGAGCTAATAATCAAGCATTTGTAATTAATAATGAGTCTCTGAGTGGTTATTTGGAGTGGCTGCTGGAACACAGAGAAACTCCACCTACAAGAGAGAACCCATCATTCTAGCCAAATCACAAGGTGTTTGGTTCCTCTTTTAGCAGAAGAGTTATAGACTCTACCTACCAAAGCACTGAAAAAGAAAAAAAAAATGTTCCATGTTCTGTGTGTGTACTCCTTAATCAAGTCAAACTGACAGCTCAAACCAACCATCTCCCTCACACACACACATACACAGTCATGACAAACATTCTAGAATCTTTCTAGTGTCTTGTAAACACCTTTTCTTTTTCTTTTTCTTTTTCTTTTTTTTTTCAGGACAGGGTTTCTCTGTGAAATAGCCCTGGCTATCCTGGAACTCACTCTATAGACCAGGCTGGCCTTGAACTCACAGAGATCTACCTGCCTCTGCCTCCCAAGTTCTGGGACTAAAGGCATCAGCCACCACGGCTTGGTGTAAACATCCTTTTCATGTTCTTTGTCTGCACTGAGTGATACCTAAAGATGGAGTATAAACTGTTTCCCATCATCACCCTCAACTCTTCTCTCCATAAAACAAGTATTTATAGGCAAGTATTTGAACAAAAAGTCTCTTGCTTTAGGTATATTGTTTTCAGCTCAGTGGACATCTCATCACCTCAAAACAGACAATATTACTTTCATATTTAAGCATGAGGTAGCATCCTTTCAGCTGTGACAAGAAGTTTGATTTCAAGACTATTGAATGTTTACTACTGCTTCACATCCACATGTACAAAGAGACAACCTCTACTCTTGCACTGCAGAATAAAAAAAAAGAGAGTTTGGTTTTTTTAAATGTATGTTTTAGAGCATGTACCTACCATACTAGCTTCACAACATAGTAATAGATAAATTTCCTATAACAAATATGTCAATATATTAAGTTTCTAGTTAAAGGGGGTAGATGCTATAATTCAGGACTTATTAGAAGTCTCTAATACATTCATGAGATAGGATACCTATGGAGGGAAGACAGCTGTTTCAGTCCATTTGAGATGCTACAACAAAAATGCCATGAGCTAAACGACTTACAACAGAAAAGTCTCAGATATCTGACAGCTGGGAAGTCCAAGAATAAGATGTCAGCAGATCTACATGGCATGAAGACCTGCTTTTTTATAAGCAGTGCATTCTAATTGTGTCTGCACATGGCAAAGGATACAAAGGGTCTCTCCCAGTCTTACTTTTTAAGAGCAAACGTCCTGGCTCCCAATACTATCACTTTGAGGATTAAGATGTCAACAAATGAATTAGGTGAAGGATAAATATTCACAGCATAGTAATACTATATACAATACTTTTAGAATCATTTTTTCATATTTTTATTATTGTTGTTTATTTGTTTATTTATTAGGGAAGGGCAAAGCACTTTTGAGATAAGTATTGTACAATCATACAGTAAAGTATGAGTGACTATTCTCCAAATATTCATATAAGTAAAACACTGAGTGGGCAAAAACAGGAAACCACAGTAGTTTACATTGCACAGCCACTCAGTCTCAATGCCAGCAGGCTGTTCTAGCCAGCTCAAGCCTTCTCTCTGACAGCCTCCTACCCATCAACACCACTCTCAAGATGACAACTATCAGTGTGGACTGTGTAACAGTTGATGTCTTTCCAAGAAACAGCTGTCATTGTCCAAGCCCTCTGTGCTCACAGCAATCCAGGTTGCCACATCTTTCACTTAAGGAGAATCACAAAGGCTGATTTTTCATAGTCAGACTGCCAGCCTCAAACGCCCATAATCAAACCCCGTGAGCAACAGCAAAACAGATGGAAGCACCTCTCCTTCCAGGTTGATTTTTATTGCCATTGTGGCACAATTCTGTCTCATTCCATATCATTATATTTGATAGCTGTCATAAACCTAAAATCACTGCTATTTGATGTCGGCACAAAAGTCACTCCCTGAGCTGAACCATGCCAAGCTCAATTGTGGTCGATATATTGTGCACCCCAATAAACTTATCTGGGGGTCAGAAAACAGAACAGTCACTATATTAAACATAGAGGTTAGGCAGTGGTTGCACACGCCTTTAATCCTAGCATTCCAGAGGCAGAGATCCACCCAGATCTCTGTGAGTTCAGGACCACACTGGAAACAGCCAGGCATGGTGACACACACCTTTAATACCAGCACTTGAGATCTCATGTCTTGCTTGGGAAAGACACATGCCTTGAATCCCAGGAAGTGATGGCAGGAAGCAGAAAGGTATATAAGGCGTGAGGATCATGAACTAGAGGCTTTTTAGCTTTTAGGCTTTTAGCAGCAGTTCAGCTGAGATTCATTCTGGATGAGGACTCAGAGGGTTCCAGTTTGAGGAAACAAGATCAGCTGAGATCAGCTGAGGAGTTGGTGAGGCGAGGTTGCCTGTGGCTTGTTCTGCTTCTCTGATCTTTCAGATTTCCCCCCAATATCTGCCTCCGGGCTTTTTTTTATTAATAAGACCATCTAACAATTCATGTTATAATCAATCAACAAGACCCTGTCAGTTTCCCATTCTACACACAGGTAAATAACTTACCTGGTCATTCTTGCCTAAGACCTCAAACTAAAAACACCAGTAAGTGCTCAAATGAGATGACCTCTGAGCCCAAAGAATACACTCTGTCTCTAGTGTCTCTTTAAGGTAAGGACACACAGTATATGGTTTTCTTCAACACACATTTAAATAAGACATTCTCATGTTTATAAGGAAATTCAAATTATTTATAGCATCCATGACCAGAATTTGATTTGATCGTGTGTGTGTGTGTGTGTGTGTGTGTGTGTGTATGTGTGTGTGTGTGTGTGTGTTTTATAATCAGACTTATTGGTTCAAGTCCAAGGTTCTAATCTTATAGTGTAACACTCAACATCTAATTCCCTCATGGCCTGTTAGTAAAAACCTCAGAACAAAGTTCCTTCCCCTCCTGCCTCCACCATCAAGGAGTAAAACCTGGGTTGTCACAAAAAAGTAACCCCTATCCCCAGGGGAAACTGAAGTCTTAAAACAATGTCTGGCCTTGCAAATGCTACATGACAGTTATCAAGCTTGTTACCTTGACTGCTACCTCTGACAAGAATTCAAGTAAGGTATTCTAGTGCATGCTATGGCATAGTGATAGAGTCTAGCCATTTTCCAAAGTCTGGTGTCCTGATATCCTATGTGATTGTTTAAGGACATATTAGGCACATGAAATGCTTGATGGGTAAAATATGATTTGGGGCCATGTAGAATAGAAAGCATTTGAGGATGTGAAAAGCCTGAATTCAGTCTTACAGGCTCTCTGAACTATGGCAATCTGAACTATGTAGAAAATGACAAATATTCATAATGGACATTATAGCTCTTCCCAAGATTCTAGCATACCCTCACTATCCAAACTCAGGGAACATTTGTTGTTTTCTGCTCAGAGTTACACCCCCCCCCCACACACACACACACTGTGAATGTCCACTCACTTTAGGGAATGAATTATTTCATCTGGGGTAGAGTACCATCTCAGAAGCTGACTTTCTTTTTTAAAAATATATGTATTATTATTATGGTATATGTGCGTGTAAGGAGGTGTGCATGCCACAGCATGTGGTGGTCAGGGACATCTTTGTGGAGGCAATTCTCTCCTTCCATCTTCATGTGGGGTCCATGAACTCAGGCTCCCAGGCTTTCACAGCCAACCTTTAGTTGCTCTGCTGTGTCACCAGCTCCAAAGAGTGAGCACACAAAAGCCCCATGTCCTACCTCATTTTGTAATAACTCCGAGAGGACATCCCAGCCACCAGGGCTCCTTTTGCCATACTGCACTTCAGAATAGCTAGCTGGCTTCAGGCCTTTCTTCTTAGGGACAGCGGCACCGCTAGAAAACAACACATTTTCTGTGTGAGTTCCCTGCCTTAGACTCGGAATTTAACCTGTAACACTACACTAAGTGCAACTCTAAGAACCAGAGATAAGACTAAGCAAATGTTTTTGTTGAGCGCCAACATATAGGAAACATCACACAGAATAAATATCGAAAGAGCACTCACAGAACTTAGAGTCTACTTGCAAATACAGGGCTTAAATAATAATTCATATAGTAAATGAATGTGAAAAAAGTTGCAAGGGGAAATTAGGCTGGTGGCGAGCCTAGATAAAACTGCTGGGAACAGTGAGAGGACAAAGTATAATGATTTAGAAAGTTTATTTGAAGAAAGAAATTTTTGGTTTCCAAAAGAAGATACTCTATATGAGCCAAGAATATCTTCTCCTGCAAAAGAGGTTGCTGATTTTTAACCAATAAAACAGCAAGCCTAACATAGCACACACAGAAAATGGATAAAGAAAATATGGTATATTTACACAATGGGATATTACTCAGCTGTTAAAAACAATGACATCAAGAAATTTGAAGGCAAATGGATGGAACTAGAAAAAAAATCATCCTGAGTGAGATAATCCAGACCTAGAAAGACAAACATGGTATGTACTCACTTATAAGTAGACAGTAGTGGTAAAATAAAAGACAACCATGCTACCACCACAGTCCAAGAGAGGCTAGGTAACAAGGAGGGCCCAAGGGGGGGAATTTGTGGATCTCCCAGGTAAGAGGCAATAGAAGAGATCCCGTGAGTGGACTGGGGCCAGGTGGAGATGGGAACATGAGGGATCAGGTTGAGGGTGTATAGAGGGAAAGAGTACTGAAAGAGAGAACTGAAAAGGGAATGGGCATTTTGGGATCAGGTAGAAACCTTCTGCAAGGGAAATGCCCGGGAATCTACATGGATGACCACAGCTAAGACTTCTAGCAATGGTGGATGTGTAGCATGAACTGGCCATTTACTGTGATTGAGCAGGACTTCCAGTGGAAGGATTGGGATGCTTTGTAGTCTTTGACCTACAATCTGTCCTGCCTATGGGATGTGTGGGGAAAGTGGTAAGGCGTTGGGTGCAGAGATTACAACCAATGACTGGTCCAACCTCAGACCCATACCAAGAGGGTCAACCCACTCCTGACATAGCCTGGAGTGCCAAGACCCAGAGGCTGGATGGCACAGAGACCTAGGATAGATCCAAACACAAATGGAGAAAAAAGGTCTCAACATAATGATGCCTAAGGATATTCTGCTATACTCAGAGATTGGTGACTACCCCATTGTCATCAGAGAGCCTTCATTTAGTAACTGATGGAAACAGATGCAGAGACCCACAGCCATTGGACTGAGTTTGGGGGATCCTGCTCAAGAGAGGGAGGAAGAACTGTAGGAGCCAGGGTGATCATGGACGTCATAAGGGAACCCACAGAAACAATCAGCCTGGGCTCATAGGAGCTCACAGAGTCTGGACCAATAGCCAGGGAGCCTGCTTGGGACCAACCTAGGCCCTCTACATATCTGAGAGCTGTGTAGTTTTGTCTACTTGTGGGACTCCTAGCAGCGGGAGCCGGGGCTGTTCCAAATGCTTTGGCTGGCTTTTGGAAACCTATTCCTTATATTTGATTGCCTTGTCCAGCCTTAATAAAAGGGGAGGAGCTTAGTCCTATAGCAACTTGATATGCCATGCTTTGTTTATACCCATGGGAGGACTGCCCCTTTCTGAACAGAAATTGAGGAGCAGTAGATCACTGGGGGTTGGGAGGTGGGGAAAGGAAATGGGAAGGAAGGGAAGAGGAGAAACCATGGTCAGGGTGTAAAAAAAAATTAATAAATTTAATTAAAAAGAAAAAGAAGTCAATAATTATCAGGACTGGACAAATGGACAGATAGCTCAGTTGGGGGGGGGGGGTCAAAACTCATACTGTTCTTCCTGAAGATCTGGGTTGGATTCCCAGCACCCATATGATAGTTCACAACTGTCTGTAACACCAGTTCCAAAGGATCCAATTTACAGCCTATTTCTGGGCTCTGTGGGCATCAGGCAAGCATGTGGTAGACATATATACAAGCCAACAAAACATTGATGCACATAAAATGAAAAAAAACTGTAAAAGGAAAGTCTATTGTTTTAACTTAGTAAGCTGATTTAGACACAGCCTTTATTTATTCAGAATGCATTTATCTTTAAGTACATATAACTATGGAACCCTGGCTGGTTTCCATATTAGATTTCAGGTTGGCTCATGATCCTCTGTTTCAAGCTAGATGGTAAAAGGAGTCTCACAAACTCTCTGAGGCACAGTCTACCCACTTTAATTATTACTGAGCAGAAACCTGATGCATCTCCAACATTTGCTGACAACATTTTCTCTAGGCTTTTACCCATCATTCACTCCTCCCTTAGACAAAGAAAACCATGATGCTTTATCAAGGCTAATAAGATTGTGTGATTCTAGCATGGACTATGAGAGTCCGCTTCCTTACAAATAGCAGACATACCCATCAGTACCTGACATTAGCAGTAATGAAGTAATATTTGGTATTCTCTCTGTTTTTATTTTTTTGTCTTATATATTAATGGGTACCTTGAGCCCCCAAGGTTATTAAATTGAAATCTGTGTTGGATTCTACAATGAGAATTCTGACAAGGTTGTGACAATAGAATTCAATCCAGGCTGTCACACTACATTTCTGACAAAGTTAAACATGACAGTACAAGATTTGACAAATCCCTGGAGATTTGGTTTTCATAAATATGGAGGTAGAACCCAGATTAGTATTAACTTTGCTTTGGCCCCCTTAGAGGAAGAAATGCCTCATGGGACATTGGGAGTAAAGGATAAGGCATAAGGGGCAGTTGACAGAAAAAAACCAAAATTTCTCTTCTACAGGTAGAATATTTTAAATCCATAAAATCACAAGGAGATAAGCAGGCTTGCAGGCCTGAAAATGAGCACATTTTCCTGGAATGATTTCCTATTCCATGCAAAATTGAAATTGCACTGGTCATACTTTATATGGTCTGCCACACTCACTGTCAAATGTATTAGTCTCTTTTACCAATCAAATGACATATAAGGTAAATTCCCAAACACAATAATCTAACTTATACCTGCTCTCTGGGAGGACTTTGTCAATAATGAAAATGGGATCTTCATCTTCTATAAAAGCATTTTTCAATGTCTCAAGATAGCTAGAAAAATAACCCATATAATCTAGAGGTGAGAGGGATGTGAGTACATTTGAAACCTCACCCTCTAGAAATGAGAGATTTTTCAATGGCCAAGAATGTGTTCAAAAATCTGAAGCTGAATTTGTATCTATTAATATTGTCCCTTATTTGATACCCCATGACAATAAGGGGCTGATGAATATACAGTGTTTCCTCTGATGGCTTTATACCTTAGCATCACTATGTCACAGCTCAAGCTGTTAGAGAATATATTTTATGATGATTTACATCTCTACCTTCTACACAGCTTTCAATTCCATGCATCCCTCTGCATGCATATCATAGAACCATGGATACTCTCCTCATGTCCCAAGCAATGGCTTCCTCATTCACCTCCCCACATCTGCTCTTGTTCTCTCCTGTCTCAGTCCCCACACAAATAAGAGTGGCCAAATTAATGAAAGGACATATGCTATGAATGGGATGAAAGCATCCCCTGAGAATGAGGAGCAGGCTCTTACTAGTAGCTTGACTCTAACAAGTAGGCCTTGGTGTTGTGTAAATCATAAGCCATCTCACAGAACAAGAACATTAGATGAGGTTGCTCTGCAGTCACGGCTCATGATGAAAGCAGACAGCTCTCTAATCATGCCTGAACACAGACAAAAGATCAAGATTGTCAAACCAAAACCTTGCCAAGCAGCCTCCACCAAATCCTGGATAATGTGACAGCTGTGTTCTTCGTCAATCACAATGCTAACTGCACCCCACTCCTCTCTTATTTAAAATGATTTATCAAGAATCTCAATCACAGAATTGCCCACATTGTGTCACATACAGAATCCAGAATAAGGCTCCCATGTCCCAAGGCCATTTCCCATAACTGAGCACAAACCCCAGCCTCAAATACTTCACACTCTTGATAGACCCCCCATGATTTTCCCTGGGCTTTCTTCATTGCTGCAGTTAACACTGACCCAACTTGTTGCCCTACATTTTCCTGATGGTCTCTAGATCACAGCTTAGTTCACAAAGGACAGGGCTGAAACAGAACTCAGTAGCAGAGCCTTTGACCATCATGTGCTAAACCTGGATTCTCTTCTTAATACCAAGAAAAAAAAAGTTCCTGGGTTCATATCCTAGCTTTACCACATACCGCCTAAGCCAGCTTTGCTATTTTGTAAAAATAGAGAAAATACTATCTTTTGCCTTCCCTGTTTTTACTTTCTTCAGCTGTAAAGTAATATATGTAATGCCTTGTGAACATAATACGTTTTATCTTATATGTGTGATGTATGTGCACGTTTGTATATATGAATGCAAGTACATGCATGCCATGATGTACTTACAAAGGTCAGAGAATAGCCTCAGATGTCAATCATCATCAATTTCTACCTTGTTTATGATTGATCTTGCCACTGAATACACCAGATTAGGTGGCCTACAAGCTTCTAGTGCATTTCCTGTCACCATCTTCCATCTCACCATAGTGTTGGGATTATAGATACACAACACCAAATCTGTCTTTATATGAGTTCAGGGATCCAAACTCATATTCCCATACTTGTGTCCCAAGTGCTTTAATCCACTTAACCATCTCCCTAGGCCAGGATGTCATATTTAAAACTAATCATTCTTACTTAAACTGATAGCCAAAGTCACCACTATGGCTATTCAAAGTCCTTGATACCAATGTTTGTGGACCTCTTCTGCCCCCATCTCTGTAACATGGAGATAACAGTAGCAATGATAATAAGGATGATATCAGTACCAATACTGCACAGACAAGATGAGTCTCAGAATGTATTTGACTGCATCATTAGAGCATATCCTAACACCAGCATTCAGCAGGAACATAATAAATGATATTTTACCTTATTTAAGCACTACAAACTCTTTCAGACACTCTGAAATTAATCACTAAACTAGCAATATTAGATTAAACTGGTAGAATTCAAGCAGTGTTCAATGGAATGGTTCAAATAGGTACTTTGAAGATTCTGCCAGACTGTAAGTTTGTAAATGTTGTAAAGGATATAAAAGTGCTAATGTGGCACTGAGCTCATGAAATCCACATGAGAAGCAGTACCCTTACAAAGTATCTCTGACCAATAAAAAATTAGGCAACCTTTGCTAAATAAGTACTAATTTCAAAATTTTTAGTCTGAAATATGTTTCACTGAAATGGTTTCATGTATCAGTTTTATACCAAATAAATCTTATAAACTTGAGTTTTTACATTTATAATTTTTAAATACTAATATTTTAGTTAGTAGAGTGCTTCTCCAGCTTACACTAAGTCCTGAGTTTTATCCCCAGATCTTCATAAGCTGGGCATAGCAATACATGCCTGTAAGCATAGCACTTAAAAGGAGGAGGAAGGAACACTAGAAATTCAAGGTCATCCTAGGCTACTTAGAGAGCTGGAGACTAGCCTGGGCAAATGAGATGCTAAAATAAAAGATTATATGTTTTATATGTTACACTTCCAAAGCTGTTTTTGGGGGGAGGGGGCAATCCATAAAACTGCTACAACTCTAAAAGTTACTATACAGCTTGATTGGATTTGATGATTTGAGACGCAGGGGAGTTTGTTACCTTGTCACATCCCACTATTACAAGAAAGTCACTGAATATCCTGTGTCATTTCAACAAAAATATCATTTACTACAGGAGTGGGAAATTGCTACTTCTCAACAAGTAGGCTTTTTTTTTTCTCCTAGACAGGCAGGAAAACACTTTTCATTTTGGGAGGAAAAAAATATGTTACCATGCTGTTTTACTCACAGATGCCAGGACACACATCAACACACTAGCAGAGCAAAGTCAATGAGTAAGCCCTGACTGCTGATGGCCTCCTTAATCTGTGAACAGTGAAGTGTACTTGCAGGGTGGCGTATCAACTCTAGATACATTAGTAATGACTCCACAAGTTGATTGCACTCTCCACTGTCTGAATAATGCTATGGAGTTTTTCTAAATCATTTCATTCAACAATCAGAGTTCTACCTGGAAAAATTTCAATGAGACACCATTCAGCATAGCACTGATTGCATTTACTGAGATACTCAAATACCTTGACATGGACTGTTTGGAAAGTGGTGGTTGATAACAGGACTCATCTTGAAGGAATTGTGATGTGCACCTCAAAACATGAATTACTGCACAATCAAAGAGTGTCAGAGCCTCCAAGGTGATCCAAACAAACCCTGTCAAACAAGAATAAGGAAACTGAGAATGGAGAATGGAAAGATTATACATATCCAATATCAATGTACTAAAAATACTAGATTCTAGTCTTGGCTTCCTAGCCATCCCTTTATAACATGCATATTCATATATCTTATTTTAATCAAGATCTAATTGAGTTTCAAAGGCATGGTTCATAGATAAAATATTATATTTCTAAGAGCATGGTGGAGCCCCTACTAAAAATAACCAAAAATTCAAGCAAACAGTTGAACATTGTAAATGTAAAATAATCCTGAAATAAGAAATACTAAGGCCAAAATGCTACTGAATGAAGGTAGTGGACTGAAACCAGCTGTCAATATAAGTGTAATTATTATTATATCTGATAAAATTAATCACAATTTCTATATTCTCTCTGTACTCAAAGGCTATCTCAGAGTTACCCAAAGTTTTGCACTGGACTCATTCCATAAATTCAGGGACCCAAGTCTAAATCTCAGTAAATGCAGAAATCAGTGTGTGTGTGTGTGTGTGTGTGTGTGTGTGTGTGTGTGTGTGTACTTCCAAGCCTCTACAAGGAAATTTTACTTGCTAAATTATATCAAGAGAAACAACAACAAATGCCCAGTATTTCTAACTTAAAAGAGAGACATAGATAGTCTTCATTGTGCTAAGTCACACTGTAAGATTTCTCACAAAACCTCAAGTCACAAATATACTTTAAGGTGTTCTCATTCTGCTAATATCTCCAGTCACCAGGCAGAAACAAACAAAAAGGCAGACTCCACCCTCATTCTGAGTTTCAAATAATTTCCATGCAATATGAATCTTTCAGTCAGTAAAGTCTCCATGTTGAGGAGCAGAGCTACACTCAGAAGCCCGACTGGACCTTCTTCCCTTCTTTCTGACACCAAATGCCCCCATCTATCCTTTGTCTCAATCAAATCTAGACAAAATATTTATATTTTGCCTTCAACTATCAGAAACTCTCCTTCATCAATGGATTTCTCCTTTGGTAATCCTAGTTAATCGGAGAAGAAAAAAATCAAAGTAAATAATCGACACATGCAGAATACAGGTGTCAATTCAAGTTGTCTAGCCAGAGAAGTTTAAAAAGAAGAAGACAACAATCAGATGTTACACTAGGCAATACTAAAAGCAATAAAAGCCTGGCTACGTCAAGTTATGTAACAGAATTGACCTGTAGCTGCAGGTAACTAGGAGCTGCTGTGGTTGCAAAAGACCTCTCAAGATGAACCCTTCTTTCTCAAGTGGAATGAGAATGACAGAAGCCCAAAAAGGGAGAAATCAATGCTCAGCAGAGAAGGTCATGAGAACTGAGCCACATGGAATAGCCACATCACCATCCCCAAAGTCTGTATTTCTCATTGAGGAGAAACAATTTTCTAAGACTGGGGATGTCAGACCCTCACAAGGATGATGTCTGCAGCAGTTTCAGCAATGTATTCACAGTCGCCATTGATAGGGATATCTGACTAACATCAGAATCTGTGTTCTCATGTAAGCTCATCTAAAACTACTGCTGATCCCAAACATATAAAGGATAGGCATGGTTATTCCTCTACCTTGATCAGAGAAAACCAGAGAGCAGGACAAGAACCAGATGATATGAGACCTTAAAAACAGATGTGGGGGCGGGAGGTGGCTCAGCAGTTAAGAACACTTGCTCTTCCAGAGGACTGGTTCCCACTGCCTACATCAGGCTACTCACAACTGCCATAATTCCAGTTTCTGGAAATCTGATGCCTTTTTCTGTCCTCTGTGGGAACCTGCATACATGAAGCACACACACACACACACACACACACACACACACGCACGCATGCACGCATAAATAAATAAAACTTAAACCTTCAAAAATAAAACAGAAGTAGTTACAGCCTTACCATTTGTTAAATATCTTCTCTAAATAAATCACTTCTCCTTCTCTGGGCTTAATTTAGTCATCTCTGCAATGAGAAAGATAGATTGGTGGTCCAGTCCAGCTGTATAATAATTTCTAATCATCTTCCCTGTGGTTTTAAGAATGTCTGTGTCTAAAAGCATCTCTAATGAATTAAATTAACTCTCACCCTTAGAAAGATAAGTGCTGCCACCATGATATGGTGGAGCTGTAGTGAGGCTTGTCCCAGCTTCTTCTTGTAACCAAGGCATATGAGTAGTTATTTGGGAAACAATGGTAAACCAATGATACAAAAGATGGAGGCTCAAAATGAAGAGTAGGGGGCCAATGGTCAAAACTCAGGCCCATTGTTCAAAATATTTTCTTTATCTTAGGCAACACAATAAAACCCAAGGCTGCAGACCCTTTACATGAAGCTGGGTCACTTCAACCAAACAGCACTTGTGTGGGAACAAATAATCACTGTCTGAAGCCCCTGGGTTTCTTGGTTCCTTGTTACTCAATGAAAGCAAGCTGACACACTGGGCTATAAGAATCACCTGGTAATGTCTTTAAGAAAATGAGACTCCAAGATATAAACCCTGAACCAAAATGATTCACCCCCCCCCCCCCACCCAATGATGAGTCCCAAGGAAGGAGCATGTCTCCTCTCAAGATATGGCTTATCTACATACTGTGTTTATTATGACTGCTTTCAAACAGCCCTTTTCAGTGAAGAGCTCATAAATGCTCACCTCAAAACTACCAAAGGAACTCATAAAAACTCTAGATCCTTAGCTCATCCTCAGACTTACTAAACCAGAATTCTGAGTCTGAACTCATCTCTGGCTCTCCTACACCCTAAAATCCCACAACTCTTACATTTGAGGGGTGTGTGTGTGTGTGTGTGTATGTGTGTGTGTGTGTGTGTGTGTGTGTGTGTGTGTGTGTGTGTGTGTTTAATTACAGTGGACAAGATTCAACAGACTTATTGGTACACAGATTTCTGTTATAACACAAAGTTTCTGATACAGAAGTTATGGACAAAACCTGGGCACTGGCATTTCTAGTAAGTACCCAGGTAATACTCACAGTACTGGCACTGTGGTTTTAGTGGTATTAATATAGATTTGGGTCTCAATCATGGCCACATTGTACAATCACTAAGGAAGCAGAACTACACATGACTGATTCCCACTCCATATATTCTAATATGATTAGTCTAGGGTATGGAATGGACATTGAGATTTTTCAGAGTACAGCAGGTGATTTTTAGTATAGTCAATATTGTTATCTTACCCTGTAGTCCATCAAAGCTTTCGGCATACCTGTCCAATAAACTTGCTTGCTCCTACCCACAAGGACAGTGCTTCCAGGAAATTGTCGCCAAATGTGCAAGTTTTACTCTGGGCTCTGGAATTTGTTGAAGCTTCACAGGCATTGCCTCCAGGCTTCAGCCCTGATTCCCTGCTTCCATTTTATTAAGAACACATTCTCTTTCATCATTTGCTATATTGCTCTTCCTGGTAAGGTTTCATTTGCAGAACGAGTCCCTTGACTAAAAGAAATATTTGAAAACCACTATTATAAGAGAAAGGGCACTCAACTGAAAATCAGCAGGTCTCCTTGCCAGCTACAGAGTCATTTAGCCTTTCTGACCTTCAAGTTCTCACTTGATCATCTCTAGGAACAACGGATTCTGTTTGTGTAGGATTTTCGAGTTATAAATGACAGTTTTCAGTACACACAATAGCAGGCAATTGGCTTCACATGCTGTGTTAGCTTTCTATCATCATAACAAATACCTGAGATAAATCAACTTCTGAGGAAAGGTTTATTTTAATCCATGACTTTTGTGCTGCATGCTTCCAAAAACCTTTAACATGCATACTTAAAAAGGCCTACTTGGGCTGGTAAGATGGCTTGATTGGTAAAGTCATTTGCCAGACCTGATGATCTGGATTCAATCTTCAGGGCCCACATAGTGGAAAGGGAGAACAACTCTCTCAATGTACAGAGGCAGAATTAACTATTTACTTATGATAATGACTACCTTCCCCAGTTCTCAGAGCTTCTGAAACATCGAAATGTTGACACTTTCTACAGTATCAAAAGTCCTGAACTGATGTCCACATATGAACAATCAACAGTCAATCATTGCCATATTCACCATTCCTAGCAATTTTTTTTACAAAGATTATACCTGAATATTTCCACTGACTCTCCATTGTTCCCTGACTCTAGTCTGACGGTGGTCCTACATACCCTTCTATGATTTTCCCCTCAAATCTTATGTCTGTAAGATCTCAAACTCTACAACACAGAAGCCATGTGGCTTACAAGTTCACCTTTTGTGCATGCATGAAACAAATTCACATGTATATTTGGTAAAGACATACACAAGAATGACCATAGAAGTTCAATTCCTCATACCCTGAACTAGACACAACTAAATCATTTATCCATAAGAGAATATATAATAAATGGTAGTATATTCACCCAAAAGAACACTATTCTTTCTTTGCTTTATGATCTATCCTGACATGAACAGTCTCTACCACATGCTTCCAGCCCAATAATCTACATTGTTCCACCATGCCATCACTACCACAATAGACAGAATCTTCTGAAACCATTTTCCAAACTAAGTTCTCCCTCCTTTTAGTTTCTGTTCAACATTTAGTCACAGGGATATGACCTAGGCCAGAAAGTCATTCTTCAGTGACAGGGTCCTAAGGAGGATGGATGACCAGAGGATAAGAAAATAAAAACGATAGGAAAGCTGGGGTCAGAGAATATTGCACATTATGTCTTGTGCCAAGCAAGTTTATTAATAAATCCAGCAGCTTAGATACAGTTTTCCTGAAGGGAAAAAATGGAACAGTATCAGCAAAAAACTACCATACAATGGATGAAGTCAACAAGAAGCTGATCAAGCCATGCTGATCAAGCTATGCTTCACAAAAGAGAACACAGGATACCTCAAGTGTGTCACAGATGCAGCATGTAGCAGCCTTGGGAGAGATAACTGGTCTCTTCATGGGAGAAAAGCCAAGTTCCGAGGAACTGAAATCTTAACTCCTTCAAGGACTAGACTCAAGCCCCAAACTGGACCTGGCAAAGTCTGTCCCTGGGCAAGGACACAGAACTATGGTCTCTTTGTCCTTTCCTTCCAGCCTCTGAGAAAGCCTTGGACTGGTTTGTGTCTCAACAAGGGCAGGAAATAATGAAAACACATTATTATGTGAAAACACATAAACTATTAGCAAAAAAGGCTAACTACAAAAGAGTACTATATATGGATACCTATAGGCATTTCAATAACACATGAAATAGGTCACTGGCATTAGAATTCAGGGCAGCAGGAAACTAAGGACTGGGAGATGGTATAATGTGACTCAGGTAATGGCAGTATTCTGTTTCTTTATATAGGTATTGTCTGTACTGTCATTTTGAAATTAATTGATAACTGATCATTTAATTTATATTCACTGATAACCTGTATACTTCCCTATAACTGTAGTAGAGCAAAATAATCCAGATCCACAGAGAAATATTGCATGCTGTTCTTGTTAGTCTTTGTCAGTTTGACTCAAACTGAAGTCAACTAGGAAGACAGAACCTCATTTGAGGAATTGTCTCCATCAGATCAGCCTGTGAACCTGTCCAAGAAATAATTCCTTAATTTCTACTTGAATCAGGAGGTCACTGTGGACAGTGCTATTCCTAGGAAGATGGGTCTGTATTAGAAAATAACTGAGCAAGCAAGTACCCAGCATTCCTCTGTCATTCTTGCTTCAATTCTAGCCCTGACTTCCTTCAGTGATGGCCTATGATGTGGAAGTGTAAGTCCAATAAATCATTTCCTCCCCAAGTTGCTTTTGGTCAGTGTTTCATTTCAGCAACAGAGAGGTAAACTACAATACATGCTTCCTTTGATATGAATAATTTAAATTTATATTTATAGAGATTGTGTGTATGTGTGCATGAATGAGCATGAATGTATATCTGTAGAGAGGGAAAATGTTCTATCATTCTGCTGCCCTCCAGAAGTATGTAAACTCCTATATGTTTAACTTGCATGTTTTTTTCTGGAAGTTGGGTGGAAGCCAATAGCACACACAGTCATTGATTTAGTTTATGATAACTATCATTCAATATCATTAATTCCATAAATTGTGAACATTGTGGAAGGATGGGATTGATAGGCTCTATCAATATACAAAGCATCAAAATTTCTCTTGCACCAATATACAAAGATTGGAACAAGACAGCATTCAAAGAATAAAGAAGTCAATAAATCATGATGTCTGCACCAGCTATGCTCAGCAATCCAGTCTATCCAGTGTGCTATTTACAAACTTACAAGAAAGCTTGAGGAATTTCAGAAATCATACAACCTTGTAAATAATGCATCTTGTTCTGTGAAAATCATACAGTGAATAATACATCTGACTCAGGGGATCTGAAACACAGAACAAAGAATGAGACTGTGGAGACTGTCAGGCGACCTGAACTATGCGCTCAAAGCCATGCAATATTACTAACATTAATGCTGCCTAAGTATACAAGGTATTTTTCTAAAATGAAGAAGAAAACAAGAGAAGGTGGAACAGCATTAGCTTCTTAGAAACAGGGATAATCAGTCTTTCAGAATGAGGCATGAAAGGATGTGAGAGAAAACATTATTGGGAGATATTTAATCCCTTAGACATATGGATATTAAGGTAGCTATGAACATTAATTTGTTGATCTTCACAGAGCCCAGAATAGACAGAGAAAGCAATCTACAGCCAGCATATGGTACAAAAGCAGAAGAAAGGGAAAGTGTACTCCAAATACTTTGAGCAACTTCTCAAAGTGTTCCCAGACACCCAAGCCCCAGGGCCCAGCTCAAACCATAATGTGGTGTTCTGTCCACTATCGGCAGTATACTAGATTTCACTGACAAGGAACTAAGCCACAAAGAATAAAAAGAACAACGTTGCCATGGTTTCTGTAGCCAGCTACAGGGGAAGATATATTCCTTGCCTCATTTGGAGACCCTAGCTGACTAAATAGAATGGATCACAGCCAATAACCTCCTAGGCTACCTGACAACCTTTGGTGGACATCTTCTGCTTACAGAGTCCTCACCTTTGAGTTGGCATGTACCTCAGACCTGGCCAATCCCAGTCTTCATTACCCTGTATAAAATTACTAACTAGCATCTGGGGTCCTTCCCAGAGCAGGCCCACTCACAGTGCTTCCTTCTTTAACAAAGTCTAGCAAAATGACGTGTAAAAGTATTTATTCTCCCGTAAAGATCATTAAACTGGGGCCATTTGATCTAATACTGTTTGAAGCAAAGGGGGGCCCAGCCCATTGTGGATAGGGACATCCCTAGGTAGGTGGTCCTGGATTCTAAAAAAAAGCAGACTCAGCAAGCCATGGGGAGCAAGCCAGTAAGCAACACTCCTTTAAGGCCTCTGCATCAGCTCCTATCCTCAGGTACCGGCTCTGTTTGAGTGCCTGTCCTGATGTCCTTTGATGATAGACCATGATCTGGAAGTATATGCCAAATAAACCCTTTCCTCCCCAACTTGCTTTTGGTCATGGTGTTTCATCACAGCAACAGTAATCCAAACTAAGAAAAGTTGGTACCAGCATAGTGGAGCATTGCTGTGACAGACCTGACCCATTTGGGGGAGGATTTTGGAAGGACTTTGGAACTTTGGGCTAGAAAAGCCATTGAATGTTAAGAGCTCAGTGGGATATTCTGTGGGGGTTTGGAAGATAAGAATGTTGAGAGCAACAGCAGACAATGGAAACCTGATTTGTGAGCGTTCAGAGAGAATTTTGAGTCCCTTAATGACTCAATTAGGGCCATTTGCTATTTTGATTTAAGAGTCTGTGGTTCTACTTACCTGGGGCTTAAGAATCATCTGTGATTAACAAAAACCAGTAAAGTAGAAACTTTTTTTGCCAGGATACTCAATGCTGGTCAGCTAGAGCTGAGGTTAGCGCTGATTAAGAAGAAACCACCATCATTGAGATGAAATCTTCTGGGAAGTATTTCCTCAGAGTTCACACACAGAAGCTGTGTTCCAGAGGTGGCCAAGGTTATACCTTGCTCTAGCATCTACTTAATTAGTGACTGATGTGGGGAGAGTGCAGCCCACTGTGGACAAGGCAACCCCTGAGCAGGTGGTTCTGGAGTCTATAGAAAGCTTGCTGAACAGGCCATGGGGAGCAAGCCAGTAAGCAGCACTCCCCCATGGCCTCTGCATCAGCTACTGTCTCCAGGTTCCTGCCCTGTTTTGAGCCCCTGTCCTGACTTCCTTTGATGATGGACTGTGATATGGAAGTATAAGCTGAATGAACCCTTTCCTTCCCAACTTACTTTTTGTCACAGTGTTTTATCAAAGCAATAGTAACCCTAAGACAAACCTTTTTTTTCCATAAGACATTTTGATACTTTTTTTTTTAAAGATGTGTTTATTTTTATTTTATATGTATGTAGGCTTGGGCTGCATGTATGTCTGTGTACCGTGTGTGTGTGTGTGTGTGTGTGTGTGGTACCTACAGATGCCAGAAGAGGTCATTGGATCCCCTGAAACCAGGACTATGAATTGTTATGAACCACCATGTCAGTACTGGAGATTGAAACACAGCACCAGAAACACAACAAGTGACAACTGCTGAGTCATCTCTCCAGCCCCTGGAGAGATGTTTTATATAGCAACAAAAGTAAATAAAATACCAAGATGTCAAATTCACTAGACAAGTAGTATAATTTAAACCAAAGAGTTTTCCAAACCAAGAGGCATGATATCAACTAATATTTATAAAGCTCTGATGATTTACTCATAGTAATTCAACTGATCATTGGCAGTGTCCCATATGGTGTGTCTAATACTATCCTGAGTTTATAAATAATAAAGCTGAGGTACATATTAAGAAATGCAAATCAGAATGATAATTAAATACTGCTATCAAATAAATGAAAATAACAAATATTTGCAATAATGTGGAGTACAAAGAAGCCTGAAACATTATTGGTGGAAATGTGAATTAGTGCAGCCATTATAAAGAGATTCCTCCTCAAAAGATACAATCCAGCAATCCCACTTTTGATTATAAATCCAAAAGCAATTAGATCAGTGATCAGCAAGACACTTGGAAATCCATGTCAATTTTGGCACTATTTACAATAATTAAGATATGGGGTCAACTTAGATGTCTATCAATAGCTGAATAGATAAGTAAAATGTAGCACATATATACGGTAGAGTATTATTCAGGCTTAAGAAAAACATACTCTCATCACATGCTGCAAAATGGGTGGAATTAGAGGATATTATGTTAAGAGAAATAAACCAGAATCAGAGAGGCAAGTGTGACCAATTTGTTCTTAGATCTGCGATCATAACAAAAGTTTGCCTTGAAGCAGTTTAGGGATTACGAGACATTGGGGAGGGTATAAAGATGGACTAGAATGGAGTGATTGTATTTAATCAGACTATGATGAATGCATGTGCAAATCTATAACCCTGAACCCTACTAATATGCATAATTAGTACACGTTGGAAAGAATGAAGCAAGGGAGGGAGGGAAGGAAGGAAGAAAACTTAAACTGCCCAATGTCACTTGATTTGTAAGCAGCACAGTCAGATTTTCACATAAGTTTTATAGTTATGAAATATTTGCTTTTCAATACTTGTTTATCTTGCATGCCAGAATGCACAAAAAAATGACACCATTGGTATTTAAATCCACACTAGAGTATCCCAACTCTCAGTCACTCCACTTTGCCCCAACAGTTAGCACATGTGTAATTCATTTTGGATATATCTCTAATTAATCCTTGTCTGATTTATACTTCTATGAAATCATTTTATAACACTAGTAGCTGGTATAGTCATACACACAATAAGTTTAAATCCATTGTATACTATATAGTTTCTTGACTTCAAACAATTCCACCTTCAGAAAACCCTACATCCAAGCAGCACTACCACACACCTAAGCACAAATAGGGTCTCGTTCTGGAAATCCCTATGCATGTCAAATGGAGCACCACAGTCCTCCAAACCTTAGACTCACTTACTTATTATTCCTTTGTTCTTCCATCTCCTTCACTTCCATATGCATTCACCAGCCCTTGCCACTCATGTCTTACCCACTGTTCTATTGCTGGGGAGAGACACCAAGACCAAGGCAACTCTTAATCAAAGAAAGCATTTAATTAATCTAGGCTTTTAATTCCAGAAACTGAAGCCATTACCATCATGGCAGGTGTGATGCTGGAAAAGTATGTGATAGCTACATCCTGATCCACAGGCAGGGAGAAAGAGAGAAACACTCTGCAAAATGTGGCCTTTGAAAATCTCAAGCTAACCCCCTGTGACACAATTCCTCCAACAACATCATACCTTCTAATCCTTTTAATCCTATTAAAGAGTTCCACTGCCTGGCAACTAAGCAATCAAATATATGAGCCTATGGAGGCCATTCTTATTCAAACCACCAAACATATCTATTCACCAATCCCTGCCTTTCATTTCTCCAACTGGCAACCCCATTCTGGTTGACCTCTACTAACATAAGTCTCTGTCTTAACCCTATATTCTTGGAAAAAGCTACCTACTCACTCATTCTCCCTCCAATTGGACCCTGTCAGTTCATCTATAACATAGATTCATTTATTTGTCCACATATCCACCTAATGTTCATATTCCTACTATATGCCAGACTCTCTGCAGAATGGCCAAGATAAAAGGCTGAGTATAACAAAGAAGTGGTCTTCCTTATTTCATCTCTCTTCCTACATACATCTCATCTGATAATTATATGTGCTGCATACTAAGCCCACCCAAGGTAAAATGAGAGCAATGGGGAAGGAAAAAGAGCAAGTAACTTCTGTCTTCCATGTTCCATGACCTAGATGCTGTCAAGATTTTGTCATGCCTGGTACTTTACCTCATAAACTCAACCATATATCATTTTGTATAGACATGCTGCAAACAGAGCCCAATACCAGTGACTACCTCATATCTGGGAGTCAGGGACAGAAAGAAGCCAGATGAGGACCACCATCAGTAAGAACAAGATAAGACCTTACTTGTCTCTAGTCCTAGATTTGTTAGTGACCCAGGAAGTAACATTCACTGGGGAAAACTGTGGTTAAATCCATGACATGTACAGTTTGTAGAGTTTGGTCTTTTCACAATGGCTTTCAGTATCTCTTTTCAGGAAGCACATAAATCTAACCTCCCCTCCCCTAAAAGGTCACCTTCATGGATATAGAAGATTCTTTTCAAATTTAACAAGCTTATAGAAGTTAACCAAAGTAACTCTGTATCTGGCCTTGGGAACCAACTTTTATCTCTCCAAGCAAATAATCTTACTGTAAACCAGATACATAGAAACATACATAGCAGGAAATGGCAATTACATAGATAACCAATAAATGTGTCTGAAAATTGGTTATTCCCCAAATATAGATCCAGGTAAGCCCCATTTTGCCAACCAATATTGGTTGATAAGGATTGAAGTCTCAAACAGGCAGCCCCAAATCCAACTGAAAGCATTATACCCAGAAGAGAAGATGTAGGGTCACATGTTTTCCAAGTTTCGAAGTCTGCTGGGCTCAGTTCACAATCCACATCTGACCTTAGGCTGATATGCATATAAAGTCAGGGCAATATTTTACAGTAACCTTCATTGATATTTATCTCTCCCACTCCAAACAGATTTCACTAAGAAAGTTGCATGTTCCATGTTTATGATTAAGTCCATAGATTTAAGGAAATATTTTTGAAAATAAGTGTCGCTACAGAAGGCCTTGTTATTTGTGGATTCACACTGTATTGTGACACCATGCAATTTCTGAAATAGAGTAGGAAATAGATGGAAAGGTGCTGGAAATATAATGAATACTGTGAATACTCTTGGATGTTTCAACCTTGCTTTTAGTATATGGCAATACTGTTTCCAACACTATTCTGGGCTTTAATATTTTGCATCCCTAGTTTTCCTGACAGTTTTGTGCATGACTGTTAAACTGAGTCGAGGACTAGCCTTTCTGATGGATAATGTTGCCAAGGAAACAGTCTATCTAACCGAGCAGCATGCTGGTATACCAGAAGACTGGGCAAGCATGTGCTGCTTTCACATAAGAAAACACAACTGGAAAACTGCCCTCAAAAATCTTACAGTTGCAAAGTCCTACAGAGAGGATGGTTTCTTTACAATCCAAATACCTACCCAGCCAGGTATTTTTCTAGAATTTTACAGAGTAAAATGTATCAATAGAGCAGCTGCAGCGTGAGAAAGAGGGGAAAGGAAACATGAACAGCACGGATCGGGAAATTTTAAGAGATCTCTATTGACTGTGTCCTGGAACCTGCCAAGGCTATATCCTACCTGGTGTTTTAACTTATCTACTCAGTCAAGTGGAATTAAAATAAATGTGTCTACATTAAGAGACACAGCCTAGAAAGTGTAGAAGTGTGGACTCTGAAGCCAAAACAACGGGTTAACATTTCCACTCTGCCACTCACAAGCTGTTTGGCCTTCTAGAACAATATCCTACCTCTCAGAGCTTCAGCCTCTTCATCTGCTCGATAGGATGAAATACCACAAATGACAGTACCAAGACCATAGTACAGGAAGGATTGCAGAAGGATTACATACACAGCACTCAGACTGTGACTGGACATTTTGGCTAACTTTATTACTATGGTCACCATCATCACCTTAGGTGTGCAGGAAGAATGAAATGAAACTTATGACCTCACATTAAGTAAGGTTAGTTTATTAGCTATTTGTCATGCAAAGAGGAAGGTATCTACTTTTAAATACATGTGACTGTTTTTAACTTAAATTTGAATCAAGCATATGTTTGCTAATTATCCTCTTTCATGTTTATAGAATGCTAGCTCATATGTCAATATTATTTTAGAAGTACTTCTCCTTCTGTTCACTCTAAACTGGGGGGAGAGGGAAATTAAAAGTCTCTGTTAAAATGCCAAAATGCCAAAACAACAGAATGGCACTTGTTTAGAAAGGTTTGAAGGAATTAAAGAGATTCCCAAGCTCATCATAACTGTCCACAGCAGAAAATTCAAACACTTTGGTCAAGCATTCTACCATCTGGCCCACCTGCTGCATAAGCATACTGCCTGCTAGCCCCTGGCCAAAACTAAGTTTCTTGTCAAATTGTAATGGTACTATTTACAGTCCCTCAGCTACTTAATTCAAATGTCCAAGGCACCCATATGTCTACCTGTTATAAATTTGATCAACCTTCAACCTTCCTTTCTGCTAATGCTTGAGCCTAGAATGTTCTCCAACTGCCTCTTCATTAGAAGATTTGTTTCATGGTTGGTAATAGTAAAAGGTAGAGTCTAGCAGGAGGTGTTTAGATCAGAGCAGTCATGCCCGTGAAGGCATGTGGGACTCTGGTCTCTAGCTAGTCCCCTTCTTTCTGTCTCAGTCATGATTAGCTAAGTATTACTGCTGTGATGCTAAGTATTACCCCCTCCAACCAGAGTCCTGTACACAAACTCCAGAACTATAAACCAAAATAAATATTCTCTCCAGAAGTTGATTTATCTCAGTGACTTGCTACAGTAAGAGAAAGCTGACTAACACACTGTCAGATGCCATTTCTGCCATGACGACGACTCAGAGTCCCCCTTCCCCTTCCCAAAGGAAACAGCATCTTTCCTTCTTCTGAGTTTCCACAATCTTTGATTTACACCTTGCAAGTGCTTCTACACCTGTGAATCTAACAATACTGAGAAGGCTATTGGAAATGGAAGTTTCTATTTGAGCTAGGAAAAGGATTTCTGTAATTCCCTCACTGTTATAATGTACAGAACACAGAAGAGTAAGAAATCAATACTGAGTTTGTAATCTGGACCTAGCGAGTCAAAGCAATCCCCTCTAGTTTAATCAATGGCTAAATCACACTATTCATTTCAGAAACTAAGCATACACAGCCTGTCCTCTTAAAATGAGAAAAGAAGTGAAATTCCGGTGGCAGTTTTTAGACTCATGGAATCAAAGACTCCACAAGTTTGGAAAATTATGGAGTGCTTTCAATTATTTACATTAATTGTCATCACTTGCAGATCTGAAATCTTTTTACCTTCAAGCAAGGTAAATCGTTAGCACCTGGATTCTGTCGGGTTCTCATTTATTTCTATTGTCTGCTGGGCTTCGTCACATCTGCCTCATTACCCATTCTGCCTTTCATTTCCCCCATTACTCACCTTAAATATGAGTTGCTCTGAAGATCTTTGGTAATTCACATAAAATACAGCCCTGTTACTTTTCTTTTCTTTAAAAGGACCATGATAATTACAAACTGCAACAAACGGAGCTGAAAATAACTCCCCAGGCCGCTGCGCATTAGGAATTAGATTAAAATGAGCCCAATTTATTTTTAAATGACCTGGTAATTTGTAGGAAAGATTTAAGCTACTTAAATTTTCATCAGTGGAAAAAAGTAGGGGGCTCAGAAAAATTAAGTGCTGGCCACTGCAGTGGGAGAACAGACCCTTTTCCAGCAGCCTCAGAAGTGGGATTGATAGACTCCTGTTTAAAGATTTAGATTCAAAAAGCAACAAGAGAGAAGAAAGACTTGATTTAACGTAAATGTAATCTGCTCTAAGGGCCTCAAATAAAGGAGGCTCAACATCAGCATGTGGTTGTATGTGACAAAAATTGGTACTCAGAACTAATTTTCTCATTAGAGTTTGAAATCAAACCCCTAGGATTTTTTTTTTTGAGATACATTTGTAGCATGAAGAATTTGATTTTTAATTCACTACAGTAAGGCAACATCAAACTTCTGCACTCATTGCGAAGTGGAGACAAGGTTGGGGCTCTGAGGCAAGAGCTTCACTATCGCTGCAGAGTCGCAGTCCCTCCACTACATTGGATGACCGAGCATGCTTAGAGGCAATGCCCATGAGGCGTCTTTCATTTAAAAGAAACACTTCTGTTATTCACCACCTACCAATGTTTAAACAACCAGCCATAGTACTAACACAGCACACACACAAGCTCAAGTTGAACTCCAGTACTAAACTTAATATAACTATTAATGAAAATGACCCTTTCCTTTCCCATGGGAGGACGCCATTACTGTTGTACCCATTTCCGATGCAAGCACATAAGGGTCCTTTTATTCAGGTTCAACCTGGTCCACCGCAGGGCAGATGAAAGGAAATGTGGTGGTGGCCACGAGCTCAGGTATAGAGACTTTTTATAGGGAAAAAACCACAGAGATATGAGGCAAGGTGATTTTTTGAAACTATTGGTCTAGACTTTGGATGGGAAGCCACATTTGAAACCACTGGGTTAGACTTTTGGCAGGGAACCACAACCGGCTGGACAGGATTATCTGGACTGCTCAGCAGGATTATCTAGATATCTTCAAGGGCCTTAAACCGCAAACAGGATGTCTGCAGGAGGATACTGTTCTGTATCCATTCGAGTTGTCATGGCACATTCCTGAGGTTCTTCCTGGAACTGAGTACAGCAAGTGGTGGCTCTTTTCCTAAGATGGAGCCTGTAAAGTCAAATCTAGGCCTTCACAATTATCATTCTTCTAGTCATGGTATATGAAAATGCACCATCAACTGGCATCACTCTTTATATTCAATACAGTATTATAATATTAAATGATATTACAAGTCTTCTCTTAATATATACAGATAACTAATCTTCCTTTTCCTTCTTTCCTTCCTTCCTTCTCTTATTTAACATCAATTATTTCTCTGGGACTTACATCACTATGACACACTGATCGAGAGATGCACATATCCACATACTTATGTACATATATATGTTATCTCATAGGCGTATTTCCTACAGCCAAAATTTTTTTAAAAAGTTTTATTTATCACTGGTACATCACTCAAGTCTAAATTACCCATTTTTAAAAGAGAAATGTTGATATAAATATTTTAATGAAAGGGGAAAGTGCCATAATGGTTTAACCTATGTTAAAACTAAAGGCAGAAAGTGTGCAAACATACAATACTTCAAACTCTTAATGGTGCTAAAATCAAGGTACACTCAAGAAATACGGAGATTGTGAAAAGACACAGCACTACCCACATAGGTTATTTTGCTTCTCTTTTCTATTACAGAAATGTTTCCTTTCCTCCAGTTTCCATTGTCCATGAAACACTAACATACTCAGTTCCTCAAAGGAATAAAATACTCGTTTCCACCCCCAAATTTGGCCACTATGAGCTCCAAAATAAGACTAGAGAATAGGAATGTGTTCACTGATGTGTTGGTTAATCTCAACTGTTAACTTGATGAGATGCAAAAATGCTAATGGTGGCCTCCTATTGAAGGGAGAAGGGCTTCCAGGATACCTTTAAGGATTATCTCAGTTAGGTTAACTAAGATGAAAAGACCCACTTGCTGTGAATGGCACCATTCCTTGAGCTAGGATCCTGGAGCACCAACCTTCACCACTCCCAGCTTCCTGACTGTAGATGCCAAGTGACCAGTTGCCTCAAGTCCTACTTCTGGGACTTCCTCACCATGATGGGCTGTAACTATGGAACTATAAGCCAACATAAACCTTTCTTCTTCAAGTTGCTTTTATCAGAGTGCTTTTATCATAGCAATAGGAAAAGTAACTAAGATATCCAGTTTACTCACTAAATAGACACCCTGGGAGAATGTATCCATCAAGGCATTACAGGACCTCTCAAGTCTGCCTGGTTACATAGTCCTCTCATTTTGGATCCTGAAAATATCTTCCTCATCCTACCCTTGTAGGGATTGGGAAAGCTCCTTTTTTTGGCCTCATATTCCTTCTGCATCTCTTATGATTCTTTCCACTGCAGTTGGCCTTTTCTATAAATAAACTCTCACCAAATGATTTTCATCTATGTAAGCCATCTGTTTCCTCCTGTAGCCTGACTAATAAAGGTGGAATTCTTGCATCCCCAGCTTTTTTAGTCGGCTCAAGAAAAGGTTCCCATATCCCAGCACTGCTATGAAGTTGATGCCAAAACATGAATATAAAGAGGAGAAAGAGGTCACTTTGAGTTGCTGAGATCAAGCTAGAAAAGTAGATCTCAACCTTTGGGTAGTGACTCCTTTTGAGAATCAAATGGCCATTTCATAGGGTCACCTGAGACCATCAGAAAATATAGGTACTTATAATACTATTCATAACAGTAGCAAAATTACAGTTATAAAGTAGCAACAAAAATAATTTTATGATTGGGGGTCATCACAACATGAGGAACTGTATTAAAGGGCCACAGCATTATAAAGTTACCACGGTCATGGTGTCTCTTCACAGCAATAAAAACCCTAAGACAGGTGGTATCTGTGCTTTGGATCACCAGTTCTTTATCTCACCAGAAGAATGTCAAACAACAACCCCAAGCATTGAATTCTAGCTCTGTGGAATACATACATATATACGTGTGTGTGTGTGTGTGTGTGTGTGTGTGTGTGTGTGTGTGTGTACACATGCATGCATGCACACGCACACTCAGTAAATGTATCTGCACCCGAAGTCCCAGGTTCTGTGACAGAGAAGGCTCAACCCAAGACTTTTTAGCTCTACAGCTACAAATTCTAAACCCTAGAATTCAGCACTGCCTCTTATGACTGAAGGTCATGCCTGTCTTAGTAACAAAAGGAATTCCCTCAGCCAGGATTTAACAGGTAGGGGAAAATAGAGCATTTGACAACAGTAGCCTTCACTATCAAAGAATCTAAGAGCCACTAGCTATTTTTGTCTCTGCCACAGTACATAACATCTTGGCTTCACTGAAGGTGATCTCATCTTCAGAGCTGCATACACAGTTGCATGCACTCTTCAGAAACAGAGCCACTACCAGCCACCCACCTGGCACCTTCACTTCAATGCATAAGAGAAATTCTTTCCCCACTGAAGGTAGACCACAAAGCCTAGAAGAAGCAAATGTTCCACCCAAAACAAGCATCAACAACATTAGGAACGCTAGTGATAAAGGAAGCATGACATGCCCAAAGAAACAAATGAAAATAATAATTATTTAGTGGCTGGCTTTAAGGAAATAGCTATCTCTGACTTTACAGAGAGAAATTCTAAGAAATTATGTTAAGGAGCTCAATGAGATGTGAAAGAACAAAACAGCCCAGAAACAGGAAAGAAAGATTTGATCAAAATTAGAAATGCAACAAAGTGATGAAAATTACATAAAGAGGGTAAACACAGACTCTCAATCTGAGGAATAATGTGAATGAAGTACAAAGAAAATTCAATACAGAATTTCAACAGTAGAATTAATCTAGCAAAAGAAAGAGCTGGCCAACTTAAAGATAAGGGTGATTGTTTATTTGTTTATTTCCAACTACCCAATCATATTAAAAAAAAATACAAAAACTGAAAAAGGAATGAAGAAAGTATGAAGAGCGGGCCGGGTGGTGGTGGCGCACGCCTTCAATCCCAGCACTCGGGAGGCAGAGGCAGGCGGATCTTTTTGAGTTCAAGGCCAGCCTGGTCTACAAAGTGAGATCCAGGAAAGGCACAAAGCTACACAGAGAAACCCTGTCTCGAAAAACAAAAAAGAAAAAAAAAAAGAAAGTATGAAGAGCCCATGGGACAGCAATCAATAAGTGAACTAATACATACAATATGGGAATTTCAGAATAAGGACAGAAATGTAATGGAAGAAAGCCTATTCAAAGAAATGACACTGAAAAAAAATTAAAGAACAAATGTTTAGAAACTTCACAAAATCTGGCAAATGTTATTTTATAAATCTATAAGAACAGGAAATTCCTGAGCTGTCAATCAGTTTTACACAAGCAAGATCACACCCAAACATACTGTAATGAAAATATCAAAACTCAAAGGCAGTCGTGAAAACAGTAACAGAAAAACAAATTTCCTATAATAAAAGAAACCTCTATATTGAAGGCCAGGGAGAGAAGCTGGTGATACATTCAAAGCACAGAAAAAAAAAAACAGCACTTCAAACAAAGCATCGTTCAGCCAGCAAAATGGGCACCAGAAGGCAGGAACCGCAGTGGAGGGAATGGAGGAGTGCTTCTTACTGGCTTGCTCTCCATATGTTCAGCTCATTTTTTTATAAATCCCAGGACTAGGGGTAGTACCACCCACAGTGGGCTGGACCCTCCCACATCAATCACTAATCAAGAAAATTCCCCTACAGACAGGCCAACCTGATGGAAGAATTTTCTCAATTGAGGATCCCTCTTCCAAGATGACTCAGTTTATGTCAAGTTTACAAAAAAAAAAAAAAACTAACCAATATTAACTGGGCTCTTTGAAATAATAACTATATAATCAAAGCAAAATTCACAAATATCTGGCAATAAAGCAACACATTTCTTAACAGTAAATACAGAACAAGTAAAAAAGCAAGTCAAACATATCCAAATACAGAAAAATGATATATAAAAGCTTATGAAATGTACCAAAAACCATTCTAGGAGAAAAGTTTATACCAATAAATGTCCGCATTAACATAAAAGGACTACATCACATCAATTACTAACTTTAACCTTAAGAAGTTAGAAATATAAGAACATACTTGCAGCAAATATACACTATAAAAAGAAATAATAAGATCAGAGCAAAAGCAAATGAAATTAAATATATAAAAATAAAAGATCATCCAAATTAAAAGTTGGCTTTTGAAATGTAAAATTAACAAACTTTAGCTACACATATTACAGCAGAATTAGAGAGGTCAAAGATATGCATACTGAAATTCATAGAACATTAGGGAGAGAAACTTATACACAAATAAATAAAAAGAGATCCAGATTCATGGATTCTAAGAATTAATTTTGTTAAAATTTCATGTTGCTAAATGTGATCTACAGAGTAAGGCAATTCTCAACATATTCCAATGATAATTTATAAAGAAATAATTCTAATGTTCATATGAAACTACAAGACCCAAATTATTCAAAGAAAACTGGGGGGAAGATTCCTGAAAGCATTACACACCCAATGTCACAGTATACCATAAAACTAAACTAATAAAAACTATGGTACTATAGATCCATGGAATAGATTAGAGTCCCAGAAAATAACTCACACATATACACATATACATTCAACCAATTGCTGACAAAGACACAAGAATAAACAATAAAAGATAGCATCTTCACTTAATGAGGCTGGAAAAACTGGATATCCACATGCATGAAAAACATAATAATAAAGGTCCTTACCTTACATACATATTACCAAGTAAAAATAACTTAAAAATAGAAGAATTGAAACCATAAAAACACTAGAAGAAAACAGAAGAATCCTTAACTATTGGTGAAATTACTAAGGCCACTCCACGTAGTTAAAAGAAGATTTATTTATTGGGTAACTTACAAATAAAGGGGTAAGTAGGTGGCGGGTTCTGGAAAAGACGCAGCGCAGTCCGGCGGTGTTCTCTGGAGAACTCTCCTCGGTCTACCTCTCGAGTCCAGGTCCAGGAAACAAGAGACCGCCGCACGTCCCGATCTCAGGTCTTCAGGCCCTCCCTTGGCCCCGCCTTGTAGGCGTGATAGTTACGGAAGCCTTATTGGGGATTGGAACTTCCAGACCAAAGCTGGAATGGCTACCCACTACACTTAACATTTTATTTGGCAAAGCTTTTACACATATAATTTCAAGATCACAGACAACAAAGCAAAAATGAGCAAGTAAAAATGCACTGAATTAAAGTTTCTGCACAACAGAAGAAAAAATCAGCAAAAATGAAAAGGCAATTTATAGAGTAACAGAAAATATGTTGAAATAGTCCATTTGATAGGGGACTAATATTTTAAATATCTAAGGAGCCTGTTTAATTCAACATCATAAAAGCAAGTATTTAAAAATGGACAAAGGAATGGAAGAGATATTTTATCAAGGAAAACAGATAGCCAACAAGTATATGACAGTGTGCTCAAGTCAACATCAGTGATCAGGAATCCTTTGAAAAAATGCAAATTAAAATAACAGCCATATGTAGCTTAGCATCTTTTCATATGGCTTTTATGAAAAAGATGAATGATAAACAGTCTTTTGATGATGTAGGGAAAGGGGTATGTAAGGAATCCTTACATACCACACCACTGGGGATAATGATAATTGATATAGCCATTAACAAAAACAGTATGGACATCCCTCAAAATAAAAACAGAACAATCAAATAATCCAATAATGGTATTACCTCTAAGGAATTCAAATCACTGTCTTTAAAGGCCATATACATCTTAATGTTTATTTGTACATTATTCAACAGTAGCTTAAGTGTTCATCAACAGATGAATAGCCACTCAAATTGTGATTAAATATATATATATAAAACTGATTATCATTTAACCCTAAAACAGCAAAAATTCATGCCATTTATAACACATGAATCAAACTTGAGAGAATTGCTGCACAGAGACATAAGCCAGAGACTAAGTCAAATATGTCATGTTCATACTTAAATACAGAAGCTACAATAAACTTATAGATAGTTGAATAGTTATCACAAGGCTGGGTTGGTAAGGACTGGAAAGACAGACATTGGTCATAGGATAGAAAACTTCAGTTAAACTAAAGGAAAAACTCTAAGAGATCCACTAGGCAGTACACTGACTACAGTTCACAATGTATCATACACTTAATAATCACAGACAGTAGATTTTAAATGTTCTTACCACTCATGATCCCCTCTCCTACACACATATGAGCTTGTATAACACCACCATTCCTTTTTATAAAATGTAGCTTTTATACCAGGTACTGGATTGCAAGTTCCATATAACTTAATTCATTCTCAAGGCAATCTGTAATTTGATATTATAATTGTTGCTTATAGATAAGAATGTGTCTCAAAAAAATCTGGTTATAACAAGTGAAGGCTACAGACATGACTCAGCGGTTAAGAGTACTTACTACTTTTGCAGAGGACCCAGGTTCTATTCCAAGTACCCCCATGAAGTGGATCATAAGCACCTGTAACTCCAGTTCCAGGAGATCCAATGCCCTCTGAATTCCATGGGGGCCACACACATGTAGTACCAATAAACTACATGTAGGCACACATACATACACATAATAAGTAAATAAATCTTAAAGTATATACACACGTGAAAATTTCAAGATTAAAAAAAAAATAATGAAATGATAGGCCCCTCTCTTTCCACCAGCCAAATGCAATTGGATGAAAAGTGAGACAATGCCCAATGATCTCAGCATTCCCTGGGGGAGGGTCAAAGTACCAAATATCCAAATTATCTTAGTTAACAACATTTATACATTCTGAAAACAGTCAATGTTTATATTTTATACTTTGCTTCCCTCCCTTCATAGTTCTTTAAAAAAACTAATCTCCACTAAGTAATTAAATCCATACTCAAAGAAGCCCTCCTAGTATAATTTATATGCACTTCGATATTAATGTGTCCTTTCCTATCAGAATTTCCCCCCAGGCAAAATGAAGCAAGTACAACATATTTTAAAATCATTTCACAGATCATGTCACTCAGAGATATGATATAATTAGTCTTATGACAGTACTCATTTAATTAAATTATGGAGGAACAATTAATTAAATGACAAAAGGATGAAAACATCAAAAATTAACATCCCATTGACATCAATATGTCAAAATGAGAATGTCATTATGGATACAAATATTTAAATTGATAGGCTCTCATAAAGAATAAAATTTCACTGTTGTAAGCATTTTGACTATGGCAGAGTTAAGTATTCTTTTTAACACATGAGAATAGAACTATGTATTTCCCATAGCGTATGAAAAACATTTTGAAAGGCAAATTTAACAAGAAAATATCTGTAATCTTAAACTAGATTAATGGTGGCTGGTGTTTTTGTTGTTGTTTGTTTGGGTACATTTTCTTTTATAAAACTTCTGTGTTCCATAAGAAATGACATATGCTTAAAAATGACTAAGGGTTCTTAGCTGTGGTTGTAAAGACATAAGCTTCTCAGCTTCTCTCTCACCCTATACAAGTGAATGCCTTCGAGCTACAGTTTTACCAACCATCACCAAATTCTGCTATCTACCATTACTGAGGATCCCTAGTGTGCTAAATTCACAGTGGTTTGTAAACTGACCTAACATGATATTCAAGAATGTAACAGATGAGTATAGACAATTTTGGCATCTTCCTTTGCCAATAAATCAAAGATCTGATTCTACTGAACGAGGCACCTTGAGAGGACCAATACTGGCATAATAGCTTTGCTTTTGGTGTCTCATTGATCAGAGGAAGGTTGTCTAATACCTTGAACATGTTCTTCTTTCATGTCAGTACCAGTAGGTCCATTGAGAGGAGCCCATGTATTTCTCCAGAAGAAAAGGCATTTCAGAAATATAAATAGGAAATAAAGGCAAAAGTTAAGACACTGCTGAAAAGCAGAGGTCTCAAGTGATAGTAACAGTAAAATAATCCTAATAGTAGTGGAAAGTAGTTACAAATACTCCAGGGGATTTTCTTAAGTATTTGCTTCTGGTGATTTATAGGATTAAGTGCCTGGAGTTAAATATGAACTGAAAAAAAAAGAACAAAAACTAGTTATACTCACAGACATAAGCACCATATTACCTACTGAAAAGTGATCCAAGTGAAAACATTACAAGACAGGCTAAAGCATGTCATCCAGATGCAAACAGCAGAGAAGCAAAGACTCTGGCTTTGATATCAAAAAAGTGGGTACAATCCAAAAGTGTTAATCCTACCAAACATGGGTGATCTGTTGCGGAAGAGAATTCTTTTTTATTTGAAAATAGATTCTTCTCTCATACAATGTATCCCAACCACAGTTTTCCCTCCCTTCACTCCTCTCAGCTCCTTCCTACCTCCCCTGTCCCCTAGATCCACTCCCTATCCATTTCCTCTTCAGAAAAGAGTAGGCCTCCAAGAGACAACAGCCAAATAGGACACAACAACACTCAATAAGACAAGGCAAAAACCCTCATATCAAGGCTGGACAAGGCAACCCAACAGGAGGAAAAGAGTCCTGAGAACAGGCAAAATAGTCAAAGACACACCCACTCCCACTGTTAGGATTCCCACAAGAACACCACCCTAATGGCCATAACATATATGCAGAGAACCTGGTGTAGACCCATGCAGGCTCTGTGCTTGCCATTTCAGTCTCTGTGAGCCTATGTGAGTCCTGCTTAGTTGATTCAGTAGGCCATGTTTTCCTAGTGGCCTCCATCTCCTCTGACTCTGATTATCTTTCCTTGCACTCTTCTGTGGGATTCGCTGATCTCTGAGGGGAGAGATTTGATGGAGACCTCCAATTTAGACTGTCTCTCTGCGTGATGTCTGGTTGTAGATCTTTGCATGCACTCCCACCTGCTGCCCGAGAAAGCCTGTGTGATGACTACTGGACAAGGCACCAATCTGTGGGTATAGCAGAATGCCATTCAGAATCATTTCATTATTGAGTTTTTGTTTTTGTTGATTTTGCCAGTAATGTTCAGTTCTACCTTAGTTCTCTAAAGACAGTTGTTAATAACATCATAATAACTATAAATACACGTGTACTGCCAACACACAGTGGCCAGCTTTGTAGATGCTCTGTAGTATAGGAATCAATAAACAAAATATACCAGGAGTAGAATTTAATTAAGTTGTCAAAAATATAAGAGTATAGAATACATTAACAGTTAATAAGATATATATTTGATCAGCATCTATTATTAAATCTTGGAAACAGGAGCTATGCTTACTGTTCGAATGCTAATATGGCAAACAGTAAAGCTGGATGTATATTACACCAAGGAGGATACCATGTTCAATTTTAAAAGGTAAAAATAGAGCAAGAATCCTTCTCTAGCTAAAAATTAATACTTTTTTCATTTCAATAATGCTTAGTTTATCCTAGTACATCCAGATTACTAACATTTTGACAGGTAACTGTATAAAACTTACTAATGAGACATAC